>CABFWB010001322.1:0-23798 GCA_902151455.1 Timema bartmani | reverse complement strand
GTAATCATGTATAGAATAGGCCTATGTAACTATCTACATATGTAATCATGTATAGAATAGGCCTATGTAACTATCTACATATGTAATCATGTATAGAATATGTATGCATCCTTCGTCTACCCTGCAAGGTAACACGCCTAACTTGCATTATTCCACTTTTGTATAGCTTATAATATAGGGTTATAGTATAATCAGTCAAGGTTACCTTAATGGGTTACACTATGGGACAGCTTATAAGATAGGGCCATACCGTAATAGGTATAAGGTAGAACTGCTGCTACCCTTCAGGGTTAACGGATTGTACATATATTCCACAAAACAATATAGCCCATTGAGTTTTATTCCAATTATTTGTTATTAAAAACAGATGTTTAATTATTTTACAAATAGATTGAGATGTAATTTTGGCTATAGCTGTCAAATATATGGGACCGACTCAATATAACATTCAAGCCACAGGAGCTAAGAGCGCTCTTTAGATTATTAAGTGCTTCATTTTCCCGTTTAATTGGATTTAAAAATAATGTTATGCATATTTAAAAACTGATAACGGACAACATTATAATAATTTCTACTGTTTATTAAATGACGTTTAAAAACGTATAATCTTTATCTTTACAATCTAATAAGATTTTAGCGATACTAAATATTCCTTAGCCACCCGTCTTACTACCCGTTCGGGCTATACGCCTATGTACCAATTACACCAATAGTTTTAGGAGTCAGGGAAGTTATATTTAAAGGAAATGTACCAGCATTTGCGTGAATAGAAAGTGGAAAGTTATTTTGAAAAACCACCCTCAGTACACCCGACCGAGATTCAAATCTAGATCTCCCCGTCATCGGCAGTCTAGTCTACTGCGAGATTAGCGCGTTAGACCACGCGGCCACCGAAACGGGTGGTACCAAATATATTCTAAGAAAACTCTTGTCTAGGTATTTTATTTAAATTCAACTTTTTTTTCATGTTAAAGTATTTTATTACTAATGGGCAGCAATATCCTAAAATTTTTAAAAAGATTTGAAAATTGTTCTTTGGTGCTGAAATTTATATTTTTTGTATCAACTTCTTACAATCCACCCAGGGTATCCGCATATTTAAGCTAATATGGGGAAGGGATAAGAAAGGTAGTATAGTGAGAAGGTGTACCCACATTTGCATGAAAGGAGAATTGCCCTCTATTAATGTAGAACCCCCTAAGAACACCCAGCAGGGACTAAATCCCCGAAATCCCCACCATCAACAAACCATGACTAGACGACGCCTTAGTCCACGTGAACATTGGGGAAAGTTAATTTACAACTTTCGTAGAAATCGCCCATTTTCAACCGGCATGTCAACTTTTCTTTGAACTTCCACTTGACACACAAACAAACGTGTCTAAATTAGTTTTTTTTTTCATTGCATCTTAGTACCCTAATTGTTAACAGGTCAGTGATTATAAAGGTAGAATTTGGAGGGAATAGACGCACAGTTGCGTGGAGGGAGGGTGAGAAACCATCACAACAAAGCCACTCTCAGAAAACCCAGCCGGGATTTGATCTCAGATCTCCCCGTCATTGACATACCAGATTAATTAAGCTTGAAATGACGACCATGCTCCCACCAACGAGGACAATTTCTTATAATTCTATTAAAGATAATTTAACCCAACCGCTCGAAGGTTGGTTTGGTGTGATTTCTATTCATCCGGTTCTGGGCGTGCACTCAGCCCTTCGGCTGGTTAGTGCTGCCCGCTTCATCTGGTAAAAATCCCATGTATTAGGTGAGTTCAGAGAGTTAAGTGGTTCCTCGTTGCCATCCACACGAATATTTTCAGCACGAAAGGGCCTACCAATTTTGCCGCTAAAGTTATCTTCACATAGCCTACCTTCGAGGGCCCTTTTACACGCCACAATCGACATGGAACTGACGGCTTTACTTCCCCTCAGAAGGAAGTTGTGTTACAGATTGTTATCGCTCAAGAAGAATCCGTAGATACCGGCTGGGTTTGAACCCAAGAATATCGGGTCTTGAGGCGAGAATTTTACCCCAAGATCACTGAGGTTGATTTAATGATAGTGCCTAAGTAGGCCTAAGGATATGTTTGTAGTTATAACTGTGATTAAGTGTAAGAAAAGACAGTGGACTTATCCGCCCAAATAAAGTCGAAATTATTATTATTGTGTCTCGCATGCTTGCGCTGTCACAACCTTTCCTCGCTTTTCCTGCACCATTATTTTCCTCTGGTATCTGCCTTACGATCATTCGTTAGCGACGAGGGAAACAGCTCACAGTCCAAGGACGTCATTTCTTCACATCCTCTTCCCCCCCCTACCCTATGGCCATTAACTCCGGCTGGATCTGTTAGGTCGCCGGTCCTGAGTACATCCATCATGACCCCCAAGTAAAAGTGGGAGGATTAAGACCACATTGAGGTAAGCCACAGGTGACAAACAAACAATAACATAGACAAGGTTCTGAAAAGTCTGGATTTGATACTAAGGGCCAGTTTCATAGTTGGAGTGAGTACGCAGGAAGTGCGGTCTTACACTAAATACAAGACAACACCTGCCTAAACTCAAATGGAATGGAATGGAATAGTTTCGCAGGCCCATTTCATTCTGGTCTAGGCAGGGGTCTTGTATTTAGTATAGAGCCACACTTGAGGCGCGCTAAATCTGACTATAATCTGGTCTTGTATTCGAAACGAATTGCCCTCTTTTTTTTAGCACGGGATCTTTATGATGGATTTTTAAATTGACTACTTCCGTGCACTTTCTGAATATAGAGATGATATCAGCACGCGGCTTACAAACATCCTCCTACCGCTCTCCTCTCGATTGCCGCATCTTACTAACCGTCTGGGTTGTATACGTAATATCTCCAATATTTTCAGAAGGGTGGAGAGAAGTAGAAAAAAGAGGAAGTGTACTCGCATTTGCGTCAAGGAAGAGTATGCAAGCGTTCAAGTAAAACACATCTTAGTACATCCATCCGGCATTCGAGTCGCGACCTTCCCGTCACCAGTTAACCAGACTGACGCCTTTGACTGTGTACCTGCCAGTGTGAGGTGTCAAATAAGTTCAGAGCTCAACGTCTTAAATTTTCACCCCCAAGGTAAAAAGATGAGGGTAAAATCAAAAGACATGCGTCAACGTTTGCCTTGAGAGCGTGGAAAAAAATAACTCTGTTGAAAGATGAAAAATCATCCGTGTCAACGCTCAGGATTAATTCGCGGATTACTCGCAATGTACATCCTTCAGTTAGTCATACACAAAGAGGCACAAAATGAGTTCGAACTAGGGCTGCATTAATTCGTTGCCTATGATTAACTCCTAGTCAACCTCCCTTGAAACTTCGGGTCACTGGCAGGGACGGAGATAAAACGAGCTATTATTTCCGAAATGTTACGATCATCCCTAGTGTAGGAGACGAGGCGTGTTGAAAGTGTCAGCGACCTGAAAAGAGCGGCTCCCGGTAGCCCCTTCACGGCTGACGGGGTCGTTATACACCGACACAGAGTGAGAGAGAGGGGGAGAGAAGCCGGGCCGGGGTCACAGCGACACTCGGGGAAAACTGAACCAACGTCCGGCACGCTGCGAGCTACATGACTCGCCCGCCCGCCTACCACACGGCCACCTGTCGGGCGCCCGTACCAGGTACAGGGTGTTCACAAAGATACTTTCACGGGCCCGTACCATGACAGGGTGTTCTTAAAGATACTTCCACTGGCTCGTACTATAACAGGATGTTCCCAAAGATACTTCCACGGGCCCGTACAATTACAGGGTGTTTCCAAAGATTCTTCCACTGACCCGTACTATAACAAGGTGTTCACAAAGATACTTCCACGGGCCCGTACCATGACAGGGTGTTCCTAAAGATAATTCCACTGGCCCATATCATGACAGGGTGTTCCTAAAGATACTTCCATTGGCCCGTACCATGACAGGGTGTTCTTAAAGATACTTCCACTTGCTCGTACTATAACAGGATGTTCCCAAAGATACTTCCACGGGCCCGTACTATAACAGGGTGTTCACAAAGATACTTCCACGGGCCCGTACCATGACAGGGTGTTCTTAAAGATACTTCCACTTGCTCGTACTATAACAGGATGTTCCCAAAGATACTTCCACGGGCCCGTACTATAACAGGGTGTTCACAAAGATACTTCCACGGGCCCGTACCATGACAGGGTGTTCTTAAAGATACTTCCACTTGCTCGTACTATAACAGGATGTTCCCAAAGATACTTCCACGGGCCCATACAATGAGAGGGTGTTTCCAAAGATACTTCCACTGACCCGTACTATAACAGTGTGTTCACAAAGATACTTCCACGGGCCCGTACCATGACAGGGTGTTCCCAAAGATACTTCCACTGACCCGTACTATAACAGGGTGTTCCCAAAGATACTTCCACGGGCCCGTACCATGACAAGGTGTTCCTAAAGATACTTCCACTGACCCGTACTATAACAGGGTGTTCTCAAAGATACTTCCACTATCCCGTACCATGACAGGGTGTTTGTTCCTAAAGATACTTCCACTGGCCCGTACTATGACAGGGTGTTCACAAAGATACTTCCACTATCCCGACCATGACAGGGTGTTCACAAAGCTTCTTCGACTGCCCCGTATCATAACAAAAGGAGTTGACAACAATAATTGCCACTAGCTCGTACCATGTCACAGGATGTTCAACCATGCTTGTTATTAGCTCTTAGTGTGACACAGGGTGTTCAACAGTACTTTTCATAAACCCTTAGTATGACATTGGATGTTCAACAATACCTGTCATTGGCTCTCACTGTGACCCACAGTGTTCAACAATACTCATCATTAGTTCTTACTATGACACAGGGTGTTCAACAATGCTGTACACATTCAATCAGATTGATAACATACGGATTTCAATAATGTAACATGTATGGTCAGTCTAACGATAAGTTATCTCATTTGAATATTTACTTCCAAAAGTTTTGTGATTCGTAAAGTGTATTTTAAAGAAAAAAATCTACTTTGCCTAAGATTTTATTATGAGGAAGTCTAATTCTCTAGTTTTACTTTCAGAGTGAATGGGGAAATAATAATATAGATTAGTTATACCCATAAAATCTTGATAAAACTGTCTGTATTGAACACTAGTTCAGTTTTTTTAGCATATTTGTTAAGTCTAACTAAGCTGCATGTTAGTTCCATATTGTTTTATATGTAGGCTATATAGCGTAGGCCTACATAGGGTAAGGAAATTTTAATTTCGGGGTGAGGGAGGTTCAAGATCGTAAGCTGTTTATGAAATGATGTGTTAAAACTTAATATTAAACCCTATGAAATACAAACATTGTTATTTTATACAGTAGTGGTAGAACTTTATTTGTGTAAGAAGGGAGTAATAAAAAAAGTTTTTTTGGGAACTTTATACTCTCCTATTCCCCAGTTAATGTTAGAACATTGAATGCTCCTCGAAATTATTTATAATAGTGGTTCTCGTTTGAAGAGTTTTTGAAAATTATACTCTTTTAACAACTATTTATAACTGTGATCCCCACAAAAAAAATAATCGAAATTTGGAAAATCCTTGAGGCTGTTTGGAGTAAGTTAAGTCCTCCAACGCAAAATTTTTGAAAATGTTGATGATTCTGAACGCTATTTTAAGAAACTTGCTAAAACAGTATTTTTTTTTATAAATTAATTTCCCAAGAATCTTTTTGAAGTGGTCCTCCCCCAGATTTTTTCTGAAATTTGAAATGCCCTACAAGCTATTTAAAGTGTCTTTCCCTTGAATTAAAAAAAATATATGCCTCTAAAAGCTATTTAAAATGATCTTACACCAGCAATATTTAAAAAAAATTGGATGCCCTTAAAAGCTATTTGGAGTGGCCCCCTACGGGTATTTCTTATAAAAATCGTATGCCTCTATAAGTTATTTGAAGTTTGATACAAGACAATTTTTAAGTTTAATAATAAAAATTTCAAAAGTTGGAGGGGCGGAGGGTTGAAACTCATAAACTCCCCCCTCCTGTGTTAGACCAGCTTGCTGATGACGGGGGTTTAAATCCCAGTCGTATATACTGGGAGTGGTTTTTAACTAAATGGTTTTCCTCTCTCCCTCCACTCAAATACGGGTATACGGGTATTAATTTAAGTTTTTTACCACCACGTCCTACTACCTGTATACTGTACAGGTTGTACTCATGTACTAAATATGCTAGTGAGCCAGGGATTAGGAAGGAAGTGTATCCACATTTGCGTGGAGAGAGAGAGTGGAAAACCACCCTCTATACACCCCATCAGGATTTGAACCTCAATCTTTCTGTGTCACCGGCAGTCTAGTCTAACACGATAGTGACGCCTTAGACCATGCGGCCAGTGAAACAGGTCTGTACAAAAGTTCGTGGCGCTCACACACTGTTACCTTTTTATACTTTGTAGATGTGCAGTTGTACACCTAAACAGTCCAACGCTTATTTAGTCATTAAGTCAACATATAATAAATAGTCTAACTAGTTTTATTGTCAGTCCTGGCCACACACATTTTAAATAGCTAAACTAATTGAGTAGGTGTAAGTAAGAGATAATTTTGAAGTAATATAGGCCTACACGCATTTACGTAAATAAGTGGGAAACCATTTAGGAAAAACACCCTTATAACACCAGGCCGGAGTTACAGTCATTATATCCTCGTCAAAGGAAAACCAGACTAGCTTAGCTTGACATTTGCTCTAATAGAATTACTTCTAGATAGTAATTAGTGTAAATACTTCTAGATAGTAATTAGTGTAAATACTTCTGGACAGTGAGCAGTAGATTTACTTTTGAACAATAAATAGTGGTATCTAGTGGAACCACATGTGGACAGTAACAAGTTGAACTTCAAGACAGTAAGTTAGTGGAACTACTTCAAGCGAGTAGATAGTGAAACTATATCAAGACAGTAACTAGTGGAACTACTTCAAGACAGTAACTAGTTTGAGTTCTTCAAGACAGTAGCTAGTGGAACAACCTTAGTCCTTAAGACGGTAACTAATGGAACTGCTTCAAGACTAATGAAATTATTCCAAAAATATCCAGGTTATACTTATTTTAACTCAATAACACAAGATATGCCGTAGGCCTAATTAAAAACCACATTAGGAAACGGTCCGTTAATTCTAGATAATTATGAGCACGTAGGCTACCAAATTTAATTCTTTAAGGACATCTGTAGGTAGGCAGACTTAAAAATTTCGATAGGCCTACTATAGGTAGCAAATTAGTGTGGCCAATACCAACTTTGGTTAGCTACCTTTGAAATTAATAGACCGTATGGTAGTTGAATATTATACCAATTAATGAGATAAACTTATTTGTCCAACCTCTTTAAACGGCCCAAATTACTAAGCCTTTTTTCTTGTTTTATTTTTAACTAAATTATTTGGGTTTGAATATAAAATATGTTAAATTACTACAAAAAATTAGTCTTCTAGCTCTAGGCATATCAAAATAGTTTGATTCAATAGCCTGTTTTAAAACACACACTCTGTATATATACCAACACTTCTTTTTGTAGAAATGGACACCTGAAAAATCTTTTTTTCCTGCCAAAACCCTAGTAAGTAACTTATCAATCCATATTTATTTTACAAATATAAACAATACGTGCCTAAAAAAGTGAATTTCAAAACCAAACATAAGACGACACCTACCTAAGTTCAAATGGAATAGGCCAGTTTCGCATAGTAAACTGGCCTATTCCGTTCTAGTCTAGGTAGGTGTTGTCCTGTATTTAGTATAGCACAGCAATTGAGTCGTACTAAATCTGACTATGAAACTGTCCCTAAGACTTAGGAATACATTAAAATAACAAGACAACTGTAGGATTACGAGATGATTAGGCCTATCTTCTTAGTGCTGCAGCTTTTTATGTTATTCTTGAATAAACTAGGCCTAGAGTTATTAAAAATTATGTGACAATATTCAAAGGTTTGCTTTAGAATAAAAATGTTCTCAACTTGAATTAATACAAAATAAACCTATGTCTACTAATACCCTAAGCCCTATTAAAATTGGCTTCGTTCTCCTTGAGTTATTAAATATTGTCCCTCTCAACTTGTCGGAGTTCCATGTATCAACAATAATTGTCAATGTTAGTAAAATATCAGAAAATTAAAATTATAAATGGCTTATGATCAGCTTGTTTTGGTCAAGCTCAATATAAATAATAGGCCTATTGTATAATTCTAAATTTTAGAAAGTATTGTATTTTTTTAAATTGATATAAAACCATTCCATCCCAACAATGTGAAATAAAGTGTGGATTCCAACATTATTGTCATAAACTATTCCTGTCATAAAAAGTTTGAGTTCCATATGTGAAATAAAGGTAAGACGTAAACTTAATTAGGATTAGAATGTACCGAAAAAAATAACTGATTAATAAAATAAATGATTTAAGTGTCGTTGAATATTTTTATATTAGTAAGGCTAGTTTTGATTATCTGCATGCAATATTATGTGCATTATTATACTGATTATAAATATTGATTTGTACAAATGATGTATATTTAGCTGACAAATTATACCTCGACATTTGAATCGAGCTCAGTATCTTTGAATCCATAGGCCTACATTAAGTCTCGAAAGAGCCAAAGATCTATTAATACGTGTCCTATTTCTAGTGTTATTTTCCACTCATTATTTAAGACAATTAGCCTAATCTGTATGGGGATAAAAAAAATTACCGTTATTATTATGATTAAAAAACTATGATAACATCGTAATTGTATAAAATGTGTAATTAGATCAATTTAGGCAGGTCTCGAATGTAGTACCTTTAACAATGGTCAGTGAATACATTGTGAAACACCCAGTAGGGTACTGTGCTGGACATGTGCCCTTCTTGCCCGCGAGAGATCGTGCTGCCGTGCAGTAATTAGCAAAAAAGGGGGTGGGTGGGCGGTTCGCCCACGCACTCCACTCCACTCACCTTGCCCTGGGCGGTGGGGACGTACAAGGGCGGATCCTCGAGGGCGCCTTTCTTCCCGTTCAAACTCTGCGTCCCGATGATACCATCCGCTGGTTTAGCCACGTAGCCCTCCGGCTGCCCGATACAGAACCCTTTGGCCTTCACCCAGAAACGAAATTTGGAGTTCTCCACCGAGTTGGTCTCCTCCCCTCTGAGGGTCCTTATGATCCTGGCATGTTTCCTTAAAGTGATAGTCTTTGTCTTTGCGGAATCGCCGTAGGTTTGGATCACCCAAGGTTGGTAATGGTCGAACATGTCTGCTTTTGTGTTGGCGCTGTTGGTCGGCATTGTTGCGCTGTGATTGATGCTGTGGCGTCGTTTCTTGCTGTGGGACCCTTCGGCGCTAGCCTTGTGGGACGTGGAGCGTCGTTTCTGTCCTTGGTTCGACGTCGGGGTGGCCGCCGGTTTCAATAACATCGGCGACGAAGACTTTGACGGGGACGTCGACGGTGTTTTGTTGTTATTGTTGTTGGGTAAAGCCATTGTTGCGGCGAGGTTTGGCAATGCTGTTATGGTCGGTATCGGCTCGTAAGAGTTACGCCGGCGTAACTCACGTTCTATGGATGAAGACATGGTTTTGTCAATAGATCCAATTTATAGCTATTAAATTAATTGTTATTTCAAGTCATATCACAATAATCACAATTGATTTTCACCAAATAATAGTTCATTATATTTTTTTTAAATGCTCCAAATAAATAGTGTTGGTTAGATTGTATTTATAAACACAAAGAGCGACAATGAAATGCTCTTATATAAGAATCCCTCAGTTCCATATTAGGTCTAACAATAACATTTCGACACCAATACATATAAACACAAATTCACATTTTTTTGCTGCACCAATACACGATTTTTATCACTTTCTAGTGAAACCACTCCAAATGTTTGTAAAGTTTTAAAATGTTACTAAGTTTTACTATAAATAAAGCTCTGTTCAAAGAATATGTATCTTAAATTTGTTCCCCTCGTAACACATTTTTCTTCGAAATAAACGATTTAAAACCACCGGATTGTTACAGGAGTTAAACTGTCACTTTGAAAGACTATGCTTAACAAAGCTAAGCACGTGGCGGGAATCACACAAACACGCCTAGAAATTATTTTTTACTGTGTTTTCTTTAATTGTGTGTAAAAAAAAAGAAGTGAGGAATCCTTTTACACAGTCAATATAAGGTCTATTAGCCTCTTAAAAACATCACAAAAAGTCCTAGAGTTTTAACAATGCTCGCTTGGGTCACACGTCAAAAGATTCGGAAGAACTAAATAGCCCCCTTCCGCACTCACCGCCTTATACAAAAAAAATATTCCCTTGGGTTTAACACACCCAAAACAGGGTTCGCACACCCTTTTGAAAAGTGCTCCGTTACCGCCACTGTCTACTCTCTAAAAAGCGTCCCGTAGGCAGCCAGCGTGCACATGCAACTGCCCCGTAGCCGTAACACCATTACTTGCGTCCCCCCTCCTTCCTCAAACCTTCTCCTATTCCTCTCTGCCCTCCCCTTCGCTTCCCGCGACCCGACACCACTACCGAAATCCCCTTCCCCTCGACCGCCCCGATCATCTCACCAACAAACTCCGGTAGAGCTCGGTCGCGTTCGGGGCCCCCTCTTTCCGATTCACTACCGCCAGGACAACATTCAACACAAATAAATGAACTACCTTTATCTCGAAAACCTGCGACGGTTGATTGACAACAGTCCATAGAGTGACTTTTTTTTATTCAAGAACGAAATAAGCACATGAATGAGATTTAAACCAGTCTATTCAGCGTAGGAGTGGTGGTAACTAGCTAGCAATAGTTACCAAATGTATCCCTACCCCGAACCATTCGTTATCACTAGAAGCGCACGCACACTATTTTATTATTTTTGTTTCATATGTTAGTTCACTTCGCGAGGGTGTATTTATTTAAAAGTTATTATTAGATTTTTGTTATGAAATTAACCGTTTGTATGTTTCTTTTGGAAGTAGCTTTTGTAGTTCGCTTGTAAATAATTTTAATACGAGAAACCTTTCGGCTGATGCCCTACTCTTGCACCGACTTAGCAAAAGCGCCAAACTGGTTTGGAAATATTTGGGCTGATTTTGGTTTTTGAGTTAAGGTCCCTTTGCACCAACGATAACATTGCTAATAACACGTGTTAGATGCAGTGTTAGCAACAAAAGTTATAACAACAATATAGAAATTGCTGAAAACATTTACTTGCAGCAAGTTATTGACAGTTGTTATTCACATTTTGCTACTAACTTTGTTATTTGAATTTAAAAAAATGTTCATAACATTTGTTCCAACATTTTGTGGAAAACATATATTATTGGCAAATTTTAATAACATGCTGATAGCTTTGTTGTGAACAGTGTCAAAAATAAAATTCTTGCAACCCAACACTTGGCGGTATAGATCAAAGAATGTTTGAAGCAAATTTTACTGGCATTGTCATAGAAGAAAAATTAACTAGATATGTGTTGGTAACACTGTTAACAACACATATCTAGTTGGTTGGTAACACTGTTAACAACACAGCGGCTACTAGTATAGACCACAAATATGTGCACAGATTAGACTAGACTGATATTTTTACGATTCAGAACATTTTTGATGGTTAACAATGTTGATAATGGTTATAAATTTTACAACATTGTTGTTAACATTTGATTATATAATTTTGGCTGATAACATTGTCACTAGCAGTTTCATGTCAAAATTATTAATTTTTCTAACATTGTTGTCAACATTTAGTGTAATCCACATTGTGAATAGCACATTTTGTTGATAACTCACAGTAAGTCGTTTTGGAAGAACATATTTAGTTAAAACATTTTTATTATTAGCTTTTTATTAGTACATTTTTTACTAGCTAGTTTTTCAGTGTAAACGGACCTTTACAGGTTGCAGTCGCAAACCCTTATCCTCTTAGTATGGGGGTGAATATAATAAAAAGGTACCGTCGAATGAAGCTTCAATAAAATACATTTTTGTTAGTTCATAACCTTTGCGTGTTTTAAATGGTGATAATGACTTTGGATTGTGAAAGAATCTTTTGATTGTGATGAGGGGAAGTTTTAATACGAGAGCTTGTTTAAGATTATCTTTACCTAAAAAAACAGTGTTAGCGCATCGACGAAACTTAGCTGGCTGTTGACAACGTTTTAACAACTGGTACTGCCGAATGGTCTAAGGCGTCACTCTAGTGTTAGACTGGTCTGCTGATGACGAAGAAATCAAGATTCTAATCCCGGTTGGATCTAATGAGAGTGTTTTTTTCCTAAATGGTTCCCACTCTCCTTCCACGTAAATGCGGGTTGATTATGTCTAAAATGGTATTCATGCAATCGTGTTTACAAAAACTATATTTTAACTCAATATTTTGAATGGCATTTTCTCTAATTTATTACAGAAACATTTATTTATATTATACAGTTTTGTGGCCAGCTATAAAAATATAAAACTGTGAATATAATACTTTTTAATTCATTGTTCATTTCACCAATGACAACCTAGTAACAAAAGCCATGCTAATTTTACCAATATTTTTTGTTTTTAACCCCATATTAAAAAAGCCAAATATACAATCATCCTTCTGGATAGAAGCGTTTGGTGACACTTTTGATAGATAGTCTATTTATTATTAAGAAAATAATTATTATTTCCACATGGTTTTACATTAATGACTTTCAACTAATGTTTAGAAAAAAAAATCTTCAGCTAGCTAGTAGGCCCAATTGAAAAAAAGTTTGGCATAAAATAGGTAGTAGGATAATTACAATTATTTAATATTTTACCCGAGAGAACGATTTTACACCACTTAAAATTCGAATTTTAAGGACAATAATTTGTGTTCACTTCCCATGATTGTTTCTCTATTTATTATTTTATCTAAAAAGGCAATTTTCATCCGTATGAAATACAAATTTTAGGAACATGTATTATACCGTTTAGTAATTCAATGCATTTACTATTTTATCAGAAATAATAATTATTTTCCTAAGTTTTTTATTCAAATTTTAAAAACATTAGTATTGTGATAGTTATTATATCATTGTTAATTTCAATTTCCAAAATTTTAAGTACCACATCAAAATGGCTGGAGAAAATAGAGAGTTATTTTGAAAAGTATTTGTTCAAAACGTACATAAGCTTCCTTCATTTAATGTAAATTATATACTTCTTAGAAAAACAAGACTTTTTAATCAAATTTGAAATGTGAAAAAGAATCCTTAATGTTTTAAACAAATGGGTGCAGGGATTTTTCTTGTTGTCTGGGTGTAAAAGGCAAACTAAGCTTTAAATTTCAATATCTTAGAATATTTGGATTTAAGTCTAGTTAACATTGTAATAGTATGTGAGTGGCCGAGGGAGTAGATGAATCCAAGGGGAATTTTAGGTGTACAGCTGTGGCATTTATTCAATGGAAGCAAGAGATGCAACGCGTCCCTAAAAATAAAAAGGTAATAAAGAAGATAAGAGGAAAATAAAAAATTATCATAATTAGAAACCTCTTCAACAAGTATACTGTTAATAATAGTTGAGGTGAGAACTAATCGGTCCTAAAGCAGGCAGTTATTTCTCATATTGACCAACCAACTAGCTGGTCTCGCTCTTTATTCCTTCACTCGTTTGTTTCCGGGTCTGCCCGGACCTCATCGTGGAAAGGGAAGCAGCGTTTCCCTAGGCGAGTATTGGCTCAGTTTACTTTCGTACCTAACATACTGTTAAAATCTTATTTTTTAGGTTGTATTTAGCAATATTTTATTGTTTTTAGATAGAATTATGGGTAATATATTATAAATGAATGTATTTATCACTAATTTACAGTAAGTTTAGTTTTATTTTACAGAATATTGATACGTGTTTGATCCTCCAAGGAAAGCGGTTTGTTTCTTTGCGTACAGTAGTAGATTGACGAGTGCATCGACAAATGCAGCTGTTCTGGAGTATAGTGGGGTGCAATTACCACCAGTCAGTTCAAATTGATGCAAAAGTTTATTTTTTGGTGTAATCTTGAAGGTTTGGGTCTGTGCTACATTTTTTGTCTGAGTGTACAACGATCAACCCCCATGAGGGTACCTGGGGGCTCAGGCCCATTGTGCGATGATTGTGTGAAGTTCAAAATGCTCTAACTTTTTTATGGATCGTCTGATCTGAATGTTTTTTGTAACAAGAGTATTTTTATGTGGTTTTGCATCGTAGTTTACATATATTTTATTAGTACTGTTCGATATTAGAATTGCATGAGCATTAATTATTCAAAAATTTGTTATTTACTGAGACTTTTCAGTATTCACTTAGCAACATTTTTATTTATAATGAAACATGTTAAATTTATAGTAAGCAGTTTAAATTATATTACAGTTTTGGTTTCATTTATGGTCTTTACCTTTAATACAACAAAGCATTACATGAACAATATATTACTTATGCAATACAAAGAAATAGCAGAAAAAAAGATAAAGGTAACCAAATATTGAGAGAATTTTAATTATTTTTACCAGTTTAACTACTAATTGCATTTGCATGTGCACAAACGTGTGCATTTCAATTCAGCCTTCATGCATTTGCGGGATGAACATTTCTTTGTGCAGGTACATTTTATTTCGAGGTCAAAAACATCCTTGGCAAGGGGCAACGTTGTCCATATAGGAACAAGCTTGCCTTCTTTCTCCATCCAGCCATGATGTGTGGGGTTCTCGACAGGTGTCAATGGCTCATGAGCTGTATTCCAGATGCTCGCTTGGTACATACTCCTTTTCAGATGCTGGTTAAATGCATCATTTGTAGGGGTATTCTATCGACATCCCTAGTCTTACGTCAGAACATATGTATTCAAATGAGGTCAATGTTGTAGTTTTTGGTAATAGATTCATTTGAGTAAATACTACAGGCAACCTGTATAGCTTGATCTTTCATCTTGAAGCAGAAACTCTTACCCTTGAATTTGAAAGAAGAAGTGCTGTCTGATCCAGTGCATGCATGGAAGAGAGCATTGGCTTTACAAGTTGGCTTACCTAAGCTTGCTGCTATGATATTGAGAGAGATCATTTTTGTTGTTTTCCCTGATTTAAATGAAACCCGGATATCTTCCAAAGGATTCACTGCAATTAAGCGGTCAAAATTACTCAAAAGTATTACAACAACATCTGTGACCCCATTATATACCATAGAAAATGTTGAATCTTTGAGGGCGTGAAGAAGATGAACAACGACACGAGTGTCTGCCTCTTCAGGATTGCATGGTCCCATAGGAGAACAGTGTCCTGTAGAAAGGACTTGATCATCTAATGTGATATAGAGTAATTTTCCATCTGGGATGACTACTCGCATAAGTTTTATGACAGGAAACAAGAATGAGAACAGTTCCTTCTTGTTTTCTTCATCTGCCAAAAATTCATGTCATTTCCCTGGGACTTTGGTAAGACGAGACATAAGTTGTCTTGTACCAATTCCCATTCTCTCCCTTGTGGCCCCTTTCTATTGTAAATGCGCAACACTGTTCCCAGATAACATCAACTCTTTTTGCTCTTTGTAAGTCATGCTGTATCCTTGGCAAGAAAACCTTGTTGAAATAATCATAGAATGGCATGCCTTTGAAGCTTGTACCAGGAAGATAGTGAATCAGTGCACCACAATCAACAAAAATGACTCCATATACATTAGTTGTTACCAACCCTTCATCAACAGTATATCCAGAAGTTTCACTAACTTCCATAAGGCATGGCAATAAGTGTGACTTGCTACATGAATTGAGAGATCCATCAGAAGAAAGTGCAGGGGGAGATGATGATGATTCGTGGCCAAAAAAATCTTCCAAATTCCCACCCCAGCTATCAAGCACAACAAATACCTGTCCATATAAATCTGTATATTGTTTGAAATGTTGAATTTTCCTTGGAACTGATGTCTTTGTTGTAGTTTTCATCTGATGGAAAAGCAAGCAGTTATTTTTCTTTTTCGATGCTATCAAAAGTATTTTAATTGAACAAAGGACATTTCTTCTAAAGTTGTCATATTGCTCTTCTCCCATACTTTTATAGAATACGGATACGGCTGCGGACTCGTTGATACACAATTTGTTGTCTAATGGGACTAGATATGCGTTATTTTCCGCAAAGGGATTCCCTCTGCCTAGCATGACATCCAACAGGTCTGTGACATGGCGCCTAAAGCGGTCTTGAGATGCACGTCCATCCTCAAGATGAGGTTGCAGTTCATCATCAGCATCATCAGTTGTATTAATAAATTGTTCAATAGCACGGCTAATCTCTGGCCAGCGTTCTAGTATTGCGGGTAACTCTGTGATACCAATCACTCCACCAACTCTTTTTACTCTTTTGTTGGCCTGCTCATGTGCTTGGTCAGTTGGTATGGATGAGAAACGATGATTGCTTCTTGTTACTGCCCAATGTCCTGCTTCAAACTCTTCCTGGATAATATCTGGAAGATTTTTTAGGTTTCGGGAAAAGGCAGGAACCTAACGAGCATAATTATGGTGAACCAGGGCAAAGAAGAGGAACACAAGGTTTAGGAGAGTATCAACCATGAGTCTGAACTTTCACTTTCAATGTGCCCGTGTGAACATGAATATTATTTGTTCGTAATTATGAATGGGCAGCCAGAATTGCACTGTTGGTTTGTCTTTGGAAACAACTGAGATACAATCCTGAAACGTAATTTTGGTTCAACACTTTTCATAAGCATATTTCAGGAGGTTGTCAAGCACTATAATAGTAACTTGCAGAGCATATCGTGTTCTCAATGGATTGGATGCTCTCAAATATGACATAACTGCTGCCAATGTGTTTGTGATTCCTGCTTCCAATAGGACTTCTGGCCATTCAGATTCAAGTAACAGATCTCCCATGCTGGCCAACAAAGTCATTTCAATGTGAAGCCCTCCCAGCATCACCAAAAACTTGTTTTCTCCAAACCTTTCAGTAAAGTCCATTGAATTTTCTTTGCGATGTCGTAAAGTAGTTGTTTTACTACTAATACTGGAGGTTGTTGAGGGTTGAAATACTTCGTTGTTTGTTTTACTAGTTGCATTCCATGTCGGATTATTCCTGTCGTAACTGCTTATCATGACACAGTGGTAGGAGGGCTTAAAGGCATTTGTCTGATGACCCAATACTTAATGCTTAACCCAATATTAGGTCTATACATTGTTGTAGAAACATTACACCAAAGATCATAAATGAAATAATATACACTGTTACTCACTTCCTCTATGTCATTAGGAACTAGGAACACTGTTACAGAAAAATTAAGAAAAGAGAAACATCTTTGTCCACCAAAGAACATAAGAATCAAATTCATTTTCAAAGACCTAAATTAAAAAGTGTGTGTATTTGCTTATAGCTAAGAAATTATTGGTTTTGTAAAAATATAGTTTAATAAAATATTTTTATATTTAAAAGTACTACAGCTTTACAATGATGAGTTATTTCGTAACTTAAATAGTTGAGTAGAAATGATGAAAATTGAAAAATTTCTCTTATGTTAAGTATCCTAAAAGTTATTTTCGTAAGAAAATGAGAATTGCTATCTTTTTTATAATAATAATTAAAAATGCATATATATAAGGTTTAATCAAAATCGTTAGAGCAAACTTTTTAGAAAATAATTGTTTTCTCTTTTTGCCCTTAAGTAAACTACCCTTAAGCTTAAGATATATATCTAGTTCCAAAAACACCTCGGAGGGACATTATGAAAATCCCGGATAGCAAGTTTTAACCCAATTGGTAAAATAGTTTTGGCTCCAGCGCAAGGTACAGACATAAAGCACTTTTTTTTTCTGTTTCAGGGATCATGAAACTTCGACATTTATCAAAATCTCAAGTTCTATTTACTTACGATCACAATACTTTCTCTTCGAAGGGTCAATTAAAAAGTAAAATAACTGACATAAGCTACATTGTTCTTGGTAATGCGGGTCAACTACCTCGTTAGTCCGTATTTATTATAATGGGGTAGGGATGATGAAGGTAAGATTTAGGTGAAATGTACCTACATTTGCGTGGTTGGAGGATGATAATATTAAAGAAAAAACCATCTCAGTTCATCCGATCGGGATTCTTCCCATCATAAACAATCCAGTCTATTGCAAGAATGACGCCTTAAAACAAGGATTAACGAACTTCCTAGACAGAAGGAGCCCTTGCAAAAAAAAAAAAAAAAATGTAGAGCCCTCGTAAAAATGTTTACACTAAAATTATAAACATCTAATTTCGACAGTTAAATTTTACAAGTATAAAAGTATAAAACAAACGGAAAACATAACATGTTCTGGCTGCACTTTTGACAAATTGTACTTTATTCAGATTTGAAAAAATTGGCAATCACAATGACTGCTGCTATTTTATAGTGTGACAAACAAATAAATAATATTCTAAAATTGCCTCATCGGAGACTTAGATAGCTGTTTGTGAACCCCTTCCTTAGACCATGCTACCATTCAAATATGTTACTGAAGTATGGAAGACGGAGTAGGAATTTAGTGGAAATGTATCCACATTCACTTGGAGAGTTATTAATAAACTATATACGAGAAAATACCGCCAGAGCATTCGGCCTAGATTCTAATCTCAACCTTCCCCTTGTCACCAGAAAACCAGACCAGATGATCTTGACTTTTAAAACACCTGTCCACCGATACGGGCCACACTGATTTTTTTTTAATTTGAAGAAAAAAACTGTAGTTAAGACCTTCTTTCTCTGAATGTTGTGTAACTTCCCCAAAGCCGCCGCCGACTCTACGCTTTTTGCTCGACGCTTGATAAACCACGCTCACACACGAACACACGAACACACATCGCACACCGCCCGCAGCAAGGCCTGGGCTGGGGCCACCTCTAATCGTGCGCCTAGTTCCCCTATCATCCCCCTCTTCCCTCCTCATTCTCTCCCTCGAGCTCGCTGTTCGCATTACACCCGGCCCATACGGCATGTAGCTAAGGGGAGACAGGCTCAAAACGTTATACACAGATGTTTATGACGACATGAGCTCTTCAACTGTTTGTTTTTGCGGACACATTCATTTTGTGCGATCGCTAGCAGGCGCGCACCTCACTCGAGAGGGGGACCTATTCGGGAACCCCCGATTTTAAGTGACATGGCAGAATCTATGTGGGTGGCTAGCACTCCTGACTCTGATTCGGAAACTTCAGCTCTATACTGGCATAAAAGCGTACCGGAAAATTGAGTTGCGTCCAGAAAATTGTGTTGGGATTATTAGGAGCAGGCCCAGCACGAAGGGGTTAGGGGGACTAATGGGGTGCCATGGTACCAGGCCAGGGATTACCAGGAGGCCAAGTCCAAGATCCAGAGTGACAAATTTTAAATAAAATAAAATAGGGCATGAATGATAGGCAATAAAATGCCCACTAATACTAATTGGTAATAGTGCATGCCCCGCCCATCAGCCGAGGTGTCCTCTTTAGGAACTTACTGGCATTGATCACAGTGGTATCATTGGTCCATTGGTCTTATCCTTCGTTTCGAAGTGCTCGGAAGTTTCACGGTGTCTATTATTTGGCACCTAAATTAAATTTGGTGCTTGAAGAGAGTCGGGCAGGGATTCAAGTTCATTTTAAATTTAAATATTGTATCACGGGTGTAACATTTCAGTGTTCAGTTACGGATAATTTGCGTACATTGCTTGGTTTTGTTTTGTAAAAGCTATCGACGATTTAAAAAAAACCCATCTAAGTTGAGCAGTGGTGGTATAACAAGAGGGGGTGGGGGCTTTCTCTCCTTGGTAATCAATTTGTGTCCCCCTCCTCCCTATTTGAATCAACGCGCCCTCTCTTCTAGAACAAACTTGCTCCTCTCTAGATTTATTTCACTCCCCTTTGATACTATCGATTACTAAGCTGAAAAATGGTATTGTATCAAACTCTAAATAGCTTCTAGAGGGATTCAATTTTCAAAACTTTGGCAGGGAAGGAAAACTCTAAATAGTTACTAGGGGCATTTAATTTTAGAAAAAATATATGTGAAGACCACTCTAAATATCTTCTAGAGGCATGCAATTCTCAAAGATTTGCCGGGAGAAGGCCACTTTAAAATAGCTTATACAATAGGCATATAATTTTCCAAAAGATTACAGAAAAAGACCACTCTAAATAGCTTTTAGGGAGTTTAAAATTTTAAAAATATTCTTGAGAAGGACTCCTCCAAATAGCCTATATAGAAATAGAAATATATATATATATATTTATTTATTTATTTATATTTAGGAAATGTACCCTCATGTACGTGGAGGGATATTGTGAAACAATGAAAGAAAAATACCTTGATACACCTAGCCGGGATTCAAACCCTGACTTCCCCATCACTAGCAGACCAAACTATAGGAGACTTACACTCTAGCTCATGTGTCCACCGATGTGAATTTTAAAACTAATTGTATTCTAGTACACCAGTGGTCAAATACGTCAGTCTCATCTAGTTTGGATTTTAACTTATGGTAAGTTCAGGGCTCGAATCCCAGTCGGGTGTACTAAAGGAGATTAATCCTAGATAGTTTCCCACTCTTCTTCCCCTCAAATGCGGTTACACTTAGGCCTACTCTAAAACCCTACTTCATTCATTCCAATCCTATCAGTGTAAATTGGCGAATATCCCGGACGGGTAGCAGGACGTGAAGCCCAGGGACAATAAACCTCCCGTCGGCTACTAGTGGGCGATATATCATTCGAGAGAGAGAGAGAGAGACAGCAGACTGCGAAACTGGCGCAATCTGCTACTTTCCTGTCGTCTGCCTTTCAGTGCTTTCTTCAGAAACGTTGCTCTAGCGCTCTCCTTCCTACCAAGTGTCTCTCTCTCTTTCTCTCGCCAGACAGCCGGTTCGAGACGGGGTCACTCCTTCGGGTCACGTAAGACAGGTAGAAGAAACGAAAATTCGTTCACTCTACCCTCTACTCCCCCCCTCCCCCCGAACTCCCCTATTCCCTCCCAGTCGGGTCAGCCAGATTGGCCGAGCAGAAGGGCTGGTCCAGCTTTTTTTTTCTTATTTCTCTTATACAGCTTAACATTTGATTCTTGACTCTTTGATTATGTTTGTGTTTCCCGTCTTACTGTCCGTCTGGGATACACGCCTATGCACACTGGAAGTGTAGGAGAGAGGAAGGAGATGTACCCACATTTGCGTGGAAGAGGGGCTGGAAAACATATATGAAGAAATCACTCACAATACGTTTGGGATTTGAGCAGCGTGATCTATCAGCTACCAGAAAACTAGATAAAATGAGACTGGCGCCCTTAGCCACGTGCCCATCACCGGTGCGTATGAATCTGAGAAAGTTTGTGTTATAATTATTACTATATTTCACGGCGTTTATTTAATTTAAAAGGTTTAGCGGCTGTGTCTAGGAATCTGATGTTCTTCATCCTGTCACTTGTCCTCGACAGATATACTCGATGATCGATACTCGATGATAGATCACTCGCCCCCACCTTAAAGATCAATACATTTTTTTATCCACCCTGTATTTCTATCCATCCGAGCTATACGCATTCTGATAACGGAATAGGGATGGATAGGCTAGAATTTAGAGGAAATGTATTCGAATTTGCATGGAGTTAAAGCAGTGAAACCATTTAGGAAAATCGGCCCTCAGTGTATCTAGCCGAAACTCGAACCCCAAATTCCGCCACCAAAGTGAGACCGATATAATAAAAAAAAGGCTACACATTTAAAAACATTATTATTAGTAGAGCCAGGATTTGTATGTATTATTAACTTACAAAAAATATACATAAATATGTAGCTAAATCAGTTAAAATGCGTAATAATGTGAGAATATGTAACATTGAATAAACCTTCTTTCCTCACGTTAGTAATATATGTACTTATCTGTTCATTATTATTGAAACGAAATTTAATTTTATGGTGGCAAAATTTCTGAAGAAAGTAATAAAAACATTTTTTCTAAATATACACAAGTATAATTATTTTTTAACGAGCTGTATTGCATTATTAGTTAATTTTACACCAAATTCCCCATTAATTAAACACTTCAAATAAATAGCATTATATTATAACTGATTTTATACACTTCTTTGTAACATACATGCAGGTAGTTTTTTTTTTGACGTGGAATTTTATGTATTATTATTTCTCTTCAAATTCTTCTTCAAGAGTGTGCGAAACTATGAGAGCATATGCCATTGGGTAGTATCTGCTAACATTGCACTGCACAGCTCTTTAAAGAACTCATCTTTCGAAGAGGAAGGTCCCTGATGCATCTGCGTGAGGAGAACTTACTTCTTACAAGGCTGCAGCTGCTTGTTACGGGTGTGAAGAGCACTTCTTGAATGTTGTTCCAACTGTGACTTAATAGTACAACCTCTCTTCTTGTAACATACTTGGAAAACAATAATTTTACCATCAATTGTAAAGCTTCATCTATTTGGATCCATGATTTTAGCTTCTTCGACAGTGATAATGGCACTGGTGTCATTCTTACACAGCACTTACCCTATTGGCTATCACTTGCACTATATTATTTGATATTTTGTGAACAAATTACAGGTGTTCAGTAATAGTCGAAAGAAACGTTGTGGCTGAGGTGTTGGTAGGAGTGAAATCTGTGTGTGGAGGTTTGTCACGTAGAATTCTTGGAAAATTCGCTTTGTTGACAGCTGATATTATGTTTTCTTGCTCCATTGTTGCCGGTTCTTTGAAAACAAGTGAACTTCAGATCACTGCAGATTTCTTAAAGTAAGTTTCTTAGAATTATTTTTTTCATTCCTATTAAATGTTTGAGCTCGACATACTAACTGGTATGATTATTACAATTACACGTATTGATATGGTTGGTCTTGTTTGCGTTTCAAAAGACCGTTTACGCTCCGTATTTTTGTGACAAACTTTAAATTACATGTTCTTGATTGACTTTGTGTTCAGTGTTCATATTTGGTTCTTTGCCTTGCCGCAATATATCCGTTTTTTCTCCCGATTAAAAAACAACGGGAAAATGAGCTAATCAGATCCAGGAAGTATTTTTTTTTACAATTAGTCGACTTGTGTTTACGAATTGACACGCCGCGTGACAAAGTTACGTTACGGCAACTGTAATCCTCTCTGACGAGCCAGAATACCTCACTTGGACTTAGATCACTGACATCCCTTAACTGGGTATATTCCTTTATGAAAGTACAGATTACTTCAAAATTAGTAACACATAATTAAAAGTATTTTACCCAAGAAAAATATAAAAATACTACCACAGTACAAAAATCACAAACTATACAAACTTATGTAATATTTCCGAAAATGTAGAATTCAGTAAAATATGCAAATACATGTAAAATTAAAACTGAAAATACAGTCCCAAACAACCTATTTCACCGACATTTCGCTTTTCAGATTTCTAACTGGTAGGATTAAATTATGTAATCACATTAAAATCCTGGCTCTATTTATCATTGGTCTAGTGTGAATAGTGGCTATTAGCTAATTAAATAATCCTACCTTAAAGGGGATTAATGCGAGTTGCAAACATCCAGAAATCCCGCAGAATATAAAAAGAGGTTTGTTATTTCAAAATATGGTTCACGCCAAAATGAAGGGAAAGGACAGCTCGTCGATCTCGTGGCAATTTTCAGTCGATCTTTTAAGAAAGTTATATCGTTATTAAAATTCTATCTTTGAATTTTCTAAGCTCGCAAATATATAATTAAGTACCTATATCAAGTAATACATTGAGTATGACCAAAATAACCTTGATCGCTCATTTTCAGTAATGTTAAGAAAATTGAATGGTTTAATAATAGTGTACATTTTAATTATTACTTTTTTTTTT
>CABFWB010001321.1:149428-169730 GCA_902151455.1 Timema bartmani | reverse complement strand
ACCTCCCAGGACATCTCTTACGTTAAGTTAACTGCATGTCAACGTTAAGTTAACTGCATCGTGATTCCCCTCCATTTAAACACACGATGAGGTCCTTTACGTTAAGTTACGTTAAGTTAACTTTAAGTTAACGTTAAGTTGATCTTGATCCCGGCATTATGGGAACACCGCAAGCCACTTTAGAGTTAACTGTTACAATGTGGTCCAAATATTCCACAAGTACGTTACTACCGTTCTAACAATGACTGTGTGTGGCAGTTGATATTTACATAGATTACTTTAATAAGTTAATATCAATTCAAATTATTTACAGGTAGTTAGACACAAATAAGTATTAATTATCTCGAAGTAGCAAACGCCACATGTGATTATTTAAATGTATGTATTATCACCAGTTGTGTAAACAAACTACTTTTAATACTTTAGATGAACTACTCTCCCAAAACATGCTCACAAATATTTTTATATTTTTATAGTAGTTGTAGGATACATATTTAAGAAAAAACACAGGATATATAGTACGAAATATTATTTGATGTTATTCTTAGACTTTTATTTTGTGCTATATGTTATAACATGCAAATAGAAACTAATATTTGGTAGATACATCCAAGACTACACGAATATGTATCATATGTGTTTATTGTTGACTTGTCTTGAAAGGCGATAAAACCTTTAAATAGATGCAAACATCCTCTTACGTGGGCCTAACACACATCACCTCAATTAGTATTATTTTATAGTGTATTTTTAAAATAAATAAACTTAAAATTACTATACATATCAGAGGCGTCCATTGGGGCTTCCAGGAGTCAGCCACGCGTCACAAATTAGCGAAGATTTATTTTGTTTTTGATATAAATAATCGTCTAGATCTCTTTAGAGCTCAAAAAAAACAACAAAATAAAGTATCTAATAAGCTTAAAGAATGCCCCTGTGTCTTGCATTGCCAAGCATAGCATGGTCACTTATGTTCGGTGATAATGTTGTGACCTTGACCTCTCTCTGTGATGTGTCACTTATGTTCGGTGATAATGTTGTGACCTTGACCTCTCTCTGTGATGTGTCACTTTTGTTTGGTGATAATGTTGTGACCTTGACCTCTCTCTGTGATGTGTCACTTATGTTCGGTGATAACGCTGTGAGCTTGAGCCCCAACCTAGTATGTTGGGGAACTTACACGTTAGACAAAAGGCAGCCCAGCAAGAGCTAGTATTTTCGCTATCCCTGGACCTATTTCAGGTCACCAGACGCCACTGATAAATGTATCACTTTTCCGGTATTGATACTAAAAACTCCCTGATATTGTAACTTAGCTCCAACATAATTTGTGAGTGTTTTTATTTGGTGTTAGTGTTCAAATGATTTATTTTAATTATAATTATTGTGTCATGAATGATTTGTACGAACTTGGATCTAACCAAGATACGTCTATACGATGGTCAGGTCACGTATTTTCCCGTTACGTCATGAGGTACTCAGTTTTCAGATATTTCACGGATATTGTCTCTCAACGAATAGGATTGGCAGCACTCGACTATATCTGTCAGTTTCCTGCAATCGACTATATCTGTCAGTTTCCTGCAATTTACTATATCTGTCAGTTTCCTGCAATCGACTATATCTGTCAGTTTCCTGCAATTTACTATATCTGTCAGTTTCCTGCGACAATGGCCGAATGTGTTGGGAAGCATAGGAAGCATGCCGCCTCTCTTATCACACTGATAACAGTCAAATAGCTTCTTTTTTTTAAAATGAACGTATCTAAAAGATGTAATGTTAATTCAAGATGTAGATTTAGGTCCCGAGCTACATGCAAGAAATCAGGATAAATAGTGTAAATAAATAAATATATAAATAGTATCAAGTCAAATAGCTTTAGCTAATCAGATTAGAGAGAGCACCAAAACAGTTGACAAAAGATGGGCGATGACCCGAACTCCTTGTTATTTCATTTACTACGAGACCAATCCCCATTCTCAATCCTCCATTTGACCTGAACTGCTTGTTATTTCATTTACTACGAGACCAATCCTCCATTTGACCTGAACTGCTTGTTATTTCATTTACTACGAGACCAATCCTCCATTCGACCTGAACTGCTTGTTATTTCATTTACTACGAGACCAATCCTCCATTTGACCTGAACTGCTTGTTATTTCATTTACTACGAGACCAATCCTCCATTTGACCTGAACTGCTTGTTATTTCATTTACTACGAGACCAATCCTCCATTTGACCCGAACTGCTTGTTATTTCATTTACCAGGAGATTGGTTGACTCCCGAGATTAGATTTTAAACACGGCCCAAAATACAAAGTTTCATGGATATATTCCTCGTGCCTTTATAATATTTAGAAATTCACTGCTGAAAGCCTTTAACAGAGACATCATCTAACGGCTTGATATAACTAAATGGTAATTTAAAGAACAGTTTTATATCTCACTAATGAAATTGTAAGTTCTTTATATTTTAGGATTACGTTGTTGAAATATATGCATCATGCATAGTGTTGTTTGATAACTATTTTAATGTGTTTTATTAATAATGTGTGTTTATTATAATATAGAGTCAGTGTCATTAACTAAGGTGTGTGTGTGTGTGCTTAGGGTAACATGTGTTGTACGAAATGCGTTTAGTTTAATGTCTGAGTGTTTTATATTGTTTAGGAAAAATATCTGACAGTACAAAGTTTACAGTTTGGAAGTAATATTTTACTGCGTTTAGTGTTGCAAACATTCATTTGGGTGTTTGCATCTTGAAAGATTATTATTAACTAATCACTCCAGAAAGCAAAAAACTGTACATATACTACATATTTCTTATATAATTAGATGTTTTAAAGAAAATTATTCATTAGTTTTGTTTGTTTATAATTTTAAATTATTACTTGATTAAAATTATTCAAAACGTTTACCTAATTTCACACAAATTACATGTATTTTTGTTCAAATGTAACTAAACATATCTTAACATGAAATATTATTGCCTATAAAATTATTCAGTATACAAAGAATAACTTAGATATAAAAAAGGAAACTTGTCCGCCATGTTTGTTTGTTGGTCTGCCCCCTCTACATGTGTCTGGTGTTGCCAAAGCTGCCCTGGCCAGATTGTGATGCGCCCTTGTTGTACCCCATTTGGAGGTTCAAATGGCCCTCAGATGCCCTTAGCTGCTCCTCCGTAAAGGTCCTTTTGCACTCGTCCGCCATCTTGGGACCGAGAGGGGGTCCGGTGTATTCAGGATGCTTCTGGGTCTGCAATGTCATGAAGGTGTCTGTTAATATTAGGAATACTCTCACCATCTGGTGCTAAGGGTGCCGGCCAATCGAAGGAAAATATCCTTACACTGCGGTGTTTCTTAAGAAGCATAAAAACCACTCAAACATTCCTATTGTGATCGTTAAAAATAACCTTATTTATTTGAAGAAAAATATATTTATGTTTTCACCATTTTTCTTGAGCTCAACACTGTGACATTCCGAATTAAAAGTAGTCCAAAATGGGCTAATTTATTTTCTAGTGTTCATTTTGTGTTGGACAAAGATTATACACTTTTAACATTATAAGGTTATAAGGTATAAACCAACACAAGTCTGCCCTACATCTTTCTATTTTACATAAGTTGAATTTCCATCTTGAATTTCGTTTAATGACTTTCTTTAAATAAGCCCGATTCCAAGGATTAATGTGAATAATACTCAGTATTAATCTTTGGAAAACTATATTTGATTATTATCTGTACATTTCTGTTGCGATACTGTACGTTTACTACCAACTGTATCATCTAAGAGCTTCAAAATGTTGCCACATCGGCGCCTCATACGTTTTCCTTAGCACCATCAACATCTAAACACGGTGCTTGTACTAAACATAAGATGACACGTTTCTAAGGTCGAATGGAATGAGCCCATTTCATTCTGGTCTAAGTAGGTGTCTTGTATTTAGTATAACACCACACTTGAGCAGTACTAAGGGCCAGTTTCATAGTCAGACTTAGTACGCCTCAAGTGCGGCGCTATACTAAATACAAGACGTCACCTACCTGAAATTGAATGGAATGGGCCAGTTTTATATGCGAAACTGGCCCATTCCATTTTGGTCTAGGTAGGTGTCGTCCTGTATTTAGTATCGACTCGCACTTTAGGCGTACTAAATCTGACTATGTAACTGGCCCTAAGTCTTACTATGAAAATGGCCCCTTAGAACGTGGTGTATGTGTATTATAACGAAGTGCGAAGTCAATTTTTTTCAATTATAAGTGAACTTGAAACTAATATACTAAATATTCTCGATAGAAGCATCGAAGTTAGAATATTTTTTCTTAGCTGTTTTATGCTTGAAATAATATTTTTTATAGTTATTTATATTCTATTTACGGTAGGAATTACTCTCCGAAAGGCCTTTTTTCCTACCAATATCCTACTATATAATAGATTTCTGGTAGGGAAAAAGACCTTTCAGAAAACAATTCCTACACTGAACAGACTTTATATTGCTTTATGCACTAAGATTACTTGGAAAATGTTTTATTGCTCAATTACTCACTTCAATGGTGTAGTTAGTTAACGCGTTAGTTTCGTGTTGAGTTAGACTGCCAAGGACGGGGAGATCAAGGTTTGGAATCGCGCTCGGGTTAACTGGGGTTGGTTTTCCACTCTCCCTCCACGCAAATTCGGGCTAACTTCCTCTATATTCAACCTTCCCAATTCCTAACCCATTATCCTAATTAGTACTTAAGCGTATAACCCGAATGGGTAGTAATACGTGGTGCTAAGTATCTTATTATTGCTCAATTAGTTTTAATATTTCAATTTATTCTTGGTGACCTGGCGGTCTAGGGGTAAGGTGTCAGACTTCTGTGCTGGNTCCTTCACCTCTGACAAGACGTGTATTAATCACAACTTGTGAATGTGTGGAATGCCAGGTCTACCACCGTGGTTCGGATCCCACGTTAAACTGTAGGTCCTCCATTTCATCTCACAATCACCCTACCATTACACATTAGCGTAAGTGCGTATAACCTGAACGGGTAGTAAGACGCGGTGCTAATAATAATAATAATGTATGCTTATAAATCAGGTTTTCATCACAATTCATAATTCAATGCCATCGGACTTTGTCCATATAGATATTGTTTAGAGACTCACGATTCTCCCCAGGGAGTAAATGCACAGCGTCACTTGCACGATGTTACGTTTCTCGAACAGATCTGCCGTCTGGAAGATTTCTTCCTCGGGCACTCCGTACTTCTTGATGGCAGCTTGGAACCTAGAACATAACGACACTTGTTATAACAGACAGTGGCGTCTTGTGAAGGTTTATTCAACTGTTCCCTCTCACTCTGGACTCTTTCTTACTACACTGCCTTATTTATTTTATCAACAGTCGAATTTGATTTTTTTTATTAGATATATTTTAAAAGAGTCGACAAAAACTTTAAAAAAATACTGTTTATGAAAGTAGGTTACATCACATAATGTTTCAATATTTATACACTTTGTTTACCCTGGAACGCTTACCTTGCTTGTTTCCAATATGGCGCACCTTGTATGATAGATTCAAAGACTGTAAACTTTTCCCGTATGCAGAGTGATCAATATATGTAATTACAAAAATGGATGACATTCATGTAAACAAAAATATATGCGAATGAATCGTAAAACTTTTACATATTTGGTCTTCAAGTTCTCTGCCCCTTCCCCCAAAAAAGTATGATCTAGGGTAATTATTAACTACATCGTATATCCAGGTTAATATTTCAGAGTTCATAGTTTTGTTTGATAAAACCCTGTTTGATGATTTATAGATTTGTAAAATATCTTTGATGGATCGTCAAGTTACATTACATTTATTTAACCAAAGAACTTTTATAAAATGGATGTGAGAGTTTAATACCAGTAATACCACTTGTCATCTGGAAGCACATGCACTTACTTTGTAACTGGAGCAATGTTTGGTCAGGTCACAAGTACAGTCTAGTCATGTTTGGTCAGGTCACAAGTACAGTCTAATCATGTTTGGTCAGGTCACAAGTACAGTCTAATCATGTTTGGTCAGTTCACAAGTACAGTTTAGTCATGTTTGGTCAGGTCACAAGTACAGTCTAATCAAGAAGTGGCTTCCCTCGTGAAATTTCATTGAGGATACAATAGGGCTATTTAAAATTAAAACTTCCTGATTAAAATAAATCAAAATAACTTTTGGTTTTGATATTTTGTAATTAATGTGTTTGACATTAATGGCTGTAAATTACTTACTGTAATCTTAGGGGGTAAGGATGAAGAAAGTGAACTATTCAGCGTGAGAGAAGATGATAAATGATCCTGATCATCCAGAGGTACAAACTTCTCGATATCAGGGATATGTACGGGAAAGATATCCGAACTAGCATGAGGAGGTCTAGTGAAACAACCATAAAAACTAAATGTGTAAAGAACCTTGAGTACCTTCAGCTAGTGACTATGGCTAGTATGAATCTGACGCCCTAATACCACCTGGCCACCGCTGCGGGTAGCTGTCTCCAAGAGGATACCCATGATAACATATTTCAGAAAGTGGGTTTATTACCTTCGTACAGTGAACCTGGCTCTTGGTAGCATTGTATCATACAATAACAACCGAACAACAGTGATAAAGCCATCTTGAGTAGATTCGAGAGTCAAACCACGAACATTGCTAAATGAAATTACTTTCAAGTGTAACATTGTGAGCGCCACAGGTAGAGTAGGTGGGCTGGAAGTAGGATGATTGATAACCTCACCTTAACGGGTCAGCGACTTCCTTTTACTTACTGCAGCAAATATATTTGGGGAAGTGGTCCTGCTGTACCTTCTAGATGGACCAGGATCTTCTAGACTCACCTCTGGTATGTTCTCCATGAGCTGGAAGTTGGTCTGGTTCTTCTTGACTCACCTCTGAATGTTCTCCATGAGCTGGAAGTTGGTACCCTTGGTCTGGATCTTTTTGACGGAGCCAGGAGCAATCTTGTTTATGAGGTTGCAAAGGACGACTCCATCTTTCAAGATGTCCTCGTATTGTCCTGATGGCAGCTTCTCACCCAGGACATCCTCGATCCACTGGAGGATCTCAGCTTCCTGTTCCTTGCTGCGAGCCTGCGCAGGAAGAACAACAACTTACAAATCACGATACAAATTAGCTAGTTCAGGAATATTATTATTTATTTGAGATATTTAACGTGCACTTTCTGAACTATACTAGCACACGAGAATTTCTATGAGCGAGATTGAAAGGGCTAACCAATTTGGCCGGGAAAGGTATTTTCACATACCTTCCAGGGTTCATTTAAATGTCACAATTGACTGAGACCGACGGCTTTACTTCTCCTCCGAAGGAAGTTGTGCTACGTATTTATATAGCTCGAAAAAAATCCGTTGACGTCAGATGGGTTTGAACCCACGAACATCGGACGAGCACTCTACCCCAAGACCACCACAGTAGACTATATTCTATTAAACTTAGGACTTCACTTTGTCGTTTAAGTTTTGTGTTTATGATGCTAGTAAACGCATTTGTGTCAAAGCGTATTTAAATAATATTGACAACAGCTAAATCTAAAACTGTACACCACCACCAGCTCGACAATCTTGTAATATCTTGTAATATTATGATACTTTACACTAAATACAATAAATATTGTATACACTTGGTGTTGTGGATAGCTGACACGTTCATACTAAATTGTGTTAAACCTCAATTGGGACGAACATTGACGAACATGTCTCAAGGATGGGATGTAACGTATTTACATTTTGTAGTTGTATGAACCACTTACTCTAAGGGGGCTGGTATGAGATAGTTAGTTAGGATAAAATACACCAACATTCGCATTGAGAGAGGGTGAAATGTCACTATGTCTGTTGGAATCCGAAGTTACCACCATGTTTCTCCATGTCAGCAGTTGGTGGTGTTATGGAACATCCTGTACAGAGATGTGGGAGGGACCAACAATCTCATCTCCAGAAATACCCAGGGTGCGGTGTGGGCCTGCTCCTGTGCACGGGCCAACAAGTCAAACGGGGCAAGTTAGGGCAACACCGGCACAAGACCTTGGAACGATCCTAACAAGCTGCCTGACTCTCACTTGGTAGGCCCCGAGTTCAATCCCGGCCGACTGCACTTGGTTCTTACAAGGGAAAACATTGTTTATTTTTAATACCGCGTCTTTCTACCCGTCCGGGCCATAAGACTTAGAGATGAAGAAGGTAGAATTTATAGTAAACGTACCAGCATTTTCATGAAGGTAAAGGAAGACACAACTTAGGATTAAAAAAACACGTTCTATATCCTGATCTTCTCATTACCATAAAACCAGTCTACATGAGCCTGTCACTTGGCCCACACGCTCACCGATGCGGGTCGGTTTTTGTTCATTATAATTAATTAAATAGACAAGTTACTATATTTCCTAGTTACGGTTATAGCTGCATTTAAATATTATATTCTTTATATTGAAAAATGACACCTGAATACGGTAATCGAACTATAGACCTTTGGCCTAGTACGTCAATGATCTAACCGCTGAGCTATCCAGGTGACGTCACGTATTAAGGGTTATTCTTCACTCATATCTTAAGGCGTCCATCATGATACGTGCATAAAGCTGTCCTGAGTTAAAGATGGCTGCGTTATCTGATACCTCGTGGTTTTAACTGATCACTCATTTGTAGCCGACGGTTTCCACACGTCCATCACAGACTCTGCCTTAAAATATGATTCAAGAATAACCCTGGGCACGTGATGACTCCCAGATATCTCTGTGGTAAGAACAATGACGTACTCAGCCAAAGGTCCCGGGTCCGATCCCCGTGTCTAGCTGTCATTTTTCAACTTAAATAATATTATTTATTATGTCAACAAATTATGTTTTCTTTAAAAACTGAAAAAAAACCCATCACTGTCATCACAGCCTAATGAGGCGACGTTCGATGGACAATAAATAAAACATATCAGTTAAAATAACAATTAAAAAAAGGCGAGAACCGAATGAGTAAACAGAACATTACACCACCATATGTTTGGAGTCTATGTTTGGATCCCCTCGTGGCCAGCTCCTCTGTCCAAACAAAATGCTTGCCCCTCCCTCCCTCTTTATTCTGATGCGGTTGTTGGAGTTGCGTCATTTTGCGAGTGAATGGGTTCATGGTGTCGAAAAGCTTCTCTCGAGTCTAGAAATAACCACACTATTTTTTTGTATCATCTCTGCCGTGTGTATGTTGGCAGCCGTGTCCGAGGCAGCTGTTTCCGTCGGGGCGTGGTGGAGGAAAATAATGGCGGACGTGTCAAGTTGATCGAAAATATACACGAGTGTTTTACTTCTAGGGTATACACTGCTCAATCATTCACAAATAGTACAGACATTATTTATCTCCAGTAGCTTTATTTTTTTATAAACTGTATCTAATGTGGGATGGACCTGGCGGTGTTAGTTCGGGGATACAGACCCCCACCCTACCCCTCGAATAATCTGTGCTTTATTCGGTTAGTTATTCATTTAATTTATTTGAGGTATTTAACGTGCATTTTCTGAGCTGAATTATTTTATCAGCACACGAGAATTTCTCTGAGCGAGAGCGAAAGGACTTGCCCTTGCCTAGAAATGTTGCCGGGGAAGGTATTTTCCACAAACCTTCCGGGGTTATTTTATAAGCCACGATTGACATGGGACCGATGGCCTTACTTCACCTCCGAAGGAAGTTGTGCTACGGATTTCCACCGCTCAAAAGAAAACCGTTGACCTCAGCTGGGTTTGAACCCATGAACATTGGGTCCTGAAGCGATCACTTTACCCCAAGACCACCTAGGTCAACCCGAAACATTTTAAACCCGTCTTAGTGTCTTAGCGCGGCGAACCAATATACAATTAATAAATATTTACGTCAGCCCTACCTGGTATCGAACCAGTGTCCACTTTACTTGAGGTCAACCACGTTAACCATTTATACATGGGTATAGGTCAGAGCTTTTTCAAGAAATGTTCCATTTGGGGCGAGTGGTACATTTTCTAAAAGTGTCTTCTTACCACAATACTACTATAGCATAGAGACGAGGAAGGCCAATGTTAAGAAAATGATCCAGAATTCGTCTTAAAGAATAATTTAAAGCCACAACTTGGGATAAACCTTTGATCATCCTGTTCAGGTGTGCTAAACACTCCCCTACTAATGTCCGACACCTTATATTATAAGACTTCAGTTGAAGGTTATTTTAAACTTGTCTTGTGTTTGTTATGTTGGCACTCACTGAAAACTCTCGGTGCAATTAAATCCAACGAACGCTCAGAAATAAAACACCTGTTGATGGCAGAGCTTGCCAATTTTAAATTAGCACAAGCAAATTACATAGTAGTTGATTCTCAAATAACATGTGGGCTGAATGCATGAACACATAATTATTACAAGAGGTGTTAGTAAGAGTGAGGAATTCAGAAACAAAGTATTCGGCTTGTCCGCTTCCAAACAGCGGACTTTTTAGTAGTGTCCAATTTTTAAAGGAAGAGCATTATTTGTCAGCTAGAAAGGCTACTAGATTTATTTATATATTATTATTATTATTATTATTATTAGCACCGCGTCTTACTACCCATTCGGGTTGTACACACGCCTATGTACTTATTACACTAATAGATTTAGGATTTAGAAAGGTTTAATCGAGATGAAGTGCACACGCATTTGCGCGGAAAGAGATTGGAAAACAATTTAGGTTAAACCACCTTTAGTGCACCCGACCGGGATCGAACCCCGATGTCCCCGTCTTTGGCACAACCCCACAAGCGGGTTGTATTCTATCTATTCTATGTATTTTACTTGGTATTCTATATATTCACGATTTAATCAGATATATTTTTAAATACTAGCCGAATCGGTTTGTCAAACCACCATCTTTTGACCCTCGAAATAGCCCGCCACCCACCACTCCCCCGGTCGCCCACGAGCCACGCACGATGCCACGGTGTGGGTTGTGAACATGCACTGGAGCAGTAGAACATAAGTTAGTAGGAGGTATTCTCTTAATGTTGGCTGCAAATCGGAGCGCTCCTGTCCTTTCAGACCTGCCCTCTAAGATTCTGTTTGACACCTAACGAGCCGTGTGGGTATAATTGATGGACCTGAACCGACAGTTTTATTTTGGCAACTGGATGTGTTTCTTGGACATGTGTTGAGGGGACACAAGATACCATCATTTGATTGTTTTAAAACTAAAATTAGAATTTTCAAAGTTCCAAAACTAATATTATTTCAAGTGTACATTTTTATTTCTATGATATTTATCCCGAATTTTAAAAGGGTTTTGTATCACGCACATACGGCTTTGTTACTGTTAGTAAAATTACAGTGAAATGTTTTTTTTAAATTAAAATAATGCAATAATATATTGGCTCCCTGGGGCTCACTTGTCAGGATGGCTTGGTGGGATGTGTAAACAGCGGCAAATAATTGTGGTGTTCGTTTTGATCTTGTTTGTTGAAATAGACTAATTACTAGAAACGTGTATAAATGTGCTGTAGGTTTTAGAACTAACTGGCGTCCTTCCCGACCCCCCTCTCCTATAAAGGTCTAAAATACGCTGTTATATACAAAAAAAGGTAGTGTTTCCCCTAAGTTACTAGTTTTGCCAATAATCCGTGCTATGCAAATTGGCAAAACAATCTCTGTTTTTGAAAACATGACGTAACTGCTGACAGTGTGAGTTGTTAGGCTTACGTCATCCTTGCATGCTCTAGATTACCTAAGGCTGCACGCTATCACACTATCCCGGAACTGTTTCTTACTATTCGTCTGGGGTAGGGAGTAAGACGCGGTGCTAAAAAAAACTATATTTTATGTAACTAATTAAAATACAATATTCTCTAATTAAATGTTTAGATAGTTTAATTCTATTATTTGATTCGCCAGTTGGGACCAATGATTACAATAACATTGGCTTAAACTATCGTATTAAGGCGAACACGATAATAAAGAAGAATTGAAATAAAACACATTATCATACGCTTGAAGAGAGGAATGGAAAACCAATATTTTGAATTTCCCTCAATTAATCGGATTAAGAATTGAATTTTGGCTTTTAAAGTTGAAAATCACATTAAGTTTATTTGTGGGGTTGAGAGTTAGGAATATTACAGTTACTAAAACTGCTTTTATATATGCATACGTCAAGTCGTGTGTTCTGCAGCTGTCACTTTTGATATACATACCCATAAACTAACACTGATGATAATTAAAACGTAATCAATGTTGACAACAACAAAATATAACTTATTTGTATTTTATAAGAAGTCGTTTCAGCCACGTTCTTATTGTAGTTACCGGTTTGTTCATTTAATTGCAGATTAGGGCCTCATAGAGCCTCACAACCCACAGGAGCCTAAAAAAAAATTACACTCACGTATTGTTTCCTATTGGTATACTATATTATAATCTATGATAGAGGTCAAGGCAACTAAATGATTGATATGTTATCAATAAACGCATTCATTTGAAAATAAACTGTGTTTTAAACTTTAAATCATTAAAAGGCACCCCAGTATAACGTAAGAGAGACAAGGAAAGTGGAGGCCATGGGAATGAAGTTTGTGAGGAACATATTAGATGTAACGAGGAGAAACAAGATTAGGAATGGAGTTTGTGAGGAACATGTTAGCTGTCACGAGGAGAAACAAGATTAGGAATGAAGTTTGTGAGGAGCATGTTAGCTGTCACGTGGAGAAACAAGATTAGGAATGAAGTTTGTGAGGAGCATGCTAGCTGTCACCAGAATAAACAGGATTAGGAATGAAGTTATCCAGGGAAGAGTTGGAGTACATGAGATAGTAGAGAGAAGGGAGGAGCAGATAACAGGAAGTGTGCAAGTGAGAGGAGAAGAGTGGTGGAAGTACGGAGGAAGATGGAGGCATTTTACTAAGCTGACCTGGCCCGGCTGGAAACAGTTGATGATGATGATGAGTATAATGTTTTCAAGTTTTGTGAGAGCTTCTATTTGAATATAATTGATGTTTATAAAAGTTTATATTTTGACTTATAGGCTAGATTATTCCAAACACTTCTATGTATTCAAATGTTCACTTTCTTACTTTAGATTCTAGGTTTGTTTTAGTTCAAGTTTCTAGATTTAAAAGCTTTTTTGGCATACCTGGAGGTTTCTACGGACAGTCATAATTTGCGGAAAGAATTGGACCAACGAATATAATAATTACATCTTGAAGATTAAGTGTTTCTCTTTACTGAAAATACTCCTCTCTGTGTATTTTTAACTACTCCATTAAGTTATTTTTACCTCTAAATCACGTCCATTTTTTTAAAACCCAGTGTAATTTAATTTTTTTTTAAACTAAAATAATATTTTAATGAATGCGTTCCAAAACATCATCTTTGAAAACTCTTGACGTGTCTATTAATTTCAACGTGTTCGTAACTGCCTGACAGTGGTGCCAACTGTGTTCATAAAGAATTGTGAGCCAGCCATGACAGTGGTGCCAACTGTGCTCATGTGAAGTTGTAAACCAACCATTCATAGCAGCCATGACAGCGTGAAATGGCCAAACACCAGAATTATAAAAGAAAGATAATCTTAAATATTTAACGTTAGCGAAGGTAGATCTGGTTAAATAACTTATAAAAATTAACGTCCGTTCTGGACAATTTAATTTGAAGGGAGGAACGTACGTGAACGTAAAGACACGTTCGGTGGAATTACGTGCAAGATTTAAACAACCGTTTGTTAAATTTATATCATGGTTTTGTGGACGAATGTAGTTTAATTTGGATTAAATATACATGTGGCATAGTGGTCTGCAGACCCAGAAGTCCCAGGTTCAACCCCGACACTTACAAACTGTATCTCTGGGTCTAAAACAGGGTCAAACTCAGCCCCATGAGGACAAATGAGGAGCTAATAGCATAAATAAGTAGCAGCTCCAGTCTAGAAAACTGAGATTAATAGCTCGTTGTGCCGACAACATGACACCCTCTATCCGCAAATGTTGGCACTACCATCGCTAAAGGTGGCGGCCGCTCGGTCGGTGTAACCCGCTTGCGGACTCACAAAATGGAGCTGTTTTTTGTGTGCTAATTTTATAATAAAACTTCCTACAAACCAACCTAACCTAGGACAGAAGCTCTAGATGGCTCTAGATGGCTCTAGATTGACACCTATCGAGGAAGTTACGAGAGTGAAGCTCTAGATGGTTCTAGATGGACACCTATCGAGGAAGTTACGAGAGTGAAGCTCTAGATGGCTCTAGATGGACACCTATCGAGGAAGTTACGAGAGTGAAGCTCTAGATGGCTCTAGATGGCTCTAGATGGCTCTAGATTGACACCTACCGAGGAAGTTACGAGAGCAGCCGTTCGGGAAATACATGTAACCTTATTTAATAATGCCCTTTTCAAACCAAGTTATTGACTTACAAGCAGCCTGCTTCAGTGTCCGCATGGTCTAAGACGTCACTCTCGCAATATACCGGACTGCTGAGGACGGGGAGATCGGGGTTCAAATCCTGGTCGGGTGTACTGAGGGTGGTTTTTAATTCGGCCTCCGTGCAAATGCGGGTACATTTTCTTTAAATTCAACATTCCTCATCCCCATCTTTCAGTCAATATTCAGCGCCCAGCCTCACCAGTAATAAATGTCTAGGCTATGCCGGGAATCAAACCCATGCCCCTAAACTCGGTAGGCCAACGTGTGTGTACCAACTGACCTAAAGATTTAAACAGTTTTTTTAAATGCTTTTAAAGAACTTTTGACAAGAAAATACAAAGTTTTGCAACATTTAACGTTAAAATTTTTATATTTGTGCTTGGTGACCTGGTGGTCTAGGGGTAAGGTGTCTTGACTTCTGTGCTGGGGGTCCGGGGTTCAATCCTCGGTCTCGACACAGATTGCTAAACCCTTCCTTCACCTCTGACAAGACGTGTATTAATCACAACTTGTGAATGTGAGGAATGCCAGGCCTCTACCGTGGTTCGGATCCCACGTTAAACTGTAGGTCTTCCATTTCATCTCACAATCACCCTACCATTACACATTAGCGTCAGTGCGTATAACCCGAACGGGTAGTAAGACGGGGTGCTAATAATAATAATAATAGTAATAATAATAATGTATTTGTGCTAAAGTGTAGTTGAAAAGTTTCTAAGCGATTCTTAAAAAGGGACCATCTTCATCCAGTTTGTGCTACAGACTATTTTGAGTCCTTTTCATCCAATAATGTTACGTCCTATGTTTGTAAGTTGCCCAATATTTGGCTCATGTCCAGAAACAATGGTCTGGTCTGGTGCTTTGGCGAGAGCGAACTAATTTATAGGAAGTTGGCATGAAAACCTATTTAATCCAATACAAACAAATTAACCTTAAAGTGTTTTGAATAGAATCGACAGAAATAATATATTTATAAGTAATTTCTAGTGTCGAGTTTGGTCGAAAGAATTATTGGAGAGATCGGAGCTTCTCCTATATTAACTCATAAATGCACTACAATATCCGTGATGACAACTTTGTGGTGGTATAATATTACACGTCTAGGCTACATCACTCGTAGCCCTGTTAGTGGAAATATTATCCAGTACTAATGTACCGTTGTCCAGGGGAGGTCCGAATGTACTAATAGTACATCCTTTCCGTGTCCTGATGAGATGAGGTGATGGTGATAGTGAGTATGAGGGTGATAGTGAGTATGAGGGTGTAGAACCAGTGGAAATACGTACCAAACTTAGGCCTAACTAACTTAACCCTGGTGAGCGTTGGGGTAATTCCCCTTTCGGGAAAAATAGCCAAGGCACCAACCGGGAGTCAAACCCGGGACCTCTAGATTCGTTGCCGTGTGCACTGACCACTACACCACGTGGCCGGTTATTTAATTGATGATACACTAACTTGAAGTGTTTGGCGTTTCCCGGGTAAAGTTAGAGGTCACGTGACCTTTGTTGTAATGCTAGGTTGAGACTCCTCAGAGAAAACAGTTAATGGAGACTTTTTTTAAAAATCAGCGTCTAATTACCTGTTCGGGCTGTAAGCAGATGCACGTACTAATTACGCTGAATGGATTAAGGGTGAAGAAGGCTCAATTTCAAGTAAGTGTACCCACATTTACGTGGAAGACGGGCGAAAAATAATTTAGTAAATCTACCCTGAATGTGGGTGGCAGGGCAACATCAAGAAATAAAACCAAACCTTTCCCAACGTGGTATGATTTTGTTAAAGTCAATAATATTTGGACAGCAATGTGATGTCACAATGGACTTGATGAAGTCAACGGCTAGAGATCGTCTTGGCTCGTACTCGAGTGGAGGTTGTGTGATTTGAACACAAGTTGTGAACCGAACATAAATATCTCGGATAGAAAAACACAACAGATTATTTCAAACTAATATGGAATAGTTTATGTAAGATTATTTATTTTAACAGACACGCGTACATCAATTATTTTATTGTTTTTTTTACTGAAGGTGTTACTTTCATTGTTTTTACTTTGGGTTGTTGAAATTATTTATGTCTAAGACACTCACTTTGATAAGTTAATAGATTTCCCTTCATTAAAATTTAGGCATTATACATTATTTATATTATACTATTTCAATTTAATTTAAATTATTAATTTCATTTCATAATAATTTAATAAGTTTAGATTTTTAAAATTTATTAAAGAAAAATATTAAATAAGAGATGACACAGGACTAGTTCAACATTCAGCTAGTCCTCAAGTGGCACACAGGACTAGTTCAACAATCAGCTAGTCCTCAAGTGGCACACAGGACTAGTTCAACATTCAGCTAGTCCTCAAGTGGCACACAGGACTAGCTCTTAAAAGATCAGTATTAAATAATATATTATTTAAATTACTAAGGAAATATTACCATCACAACAAAACGATCTGTTTAAAACAAAATTATATATTATGTATTTCATTTGTTTTCGTTAATCTTGATAAGCCCAGAAAAACGTAATGTATAAACTTGGGAAATCAAAATATTTTAAATTTTATTTATACATTTTAGGTCCATAAATGACTGAAGTTGATTTTTATAGAATTGGTCAAAAGAGGTTTATTTTTATTACGATGGTTTGTGCAATTTGTGCTGATTTGTGTGTGCGCTTTCAGATAGTCAGTAACTATTACTTTCTATTTAGCATTAGATATAGCAGAGAGGACTTTGAAACTTCCTATGCTTTGCATGTCGAATGTTGAATGTCTACGGGATCATAATATTTGTGTGTACAAATTAGCCTATTATTAAGGAGTATTCAGCTAAACTATATTTGGAGCATCGCGCTGTTTGGAGCAGGAGCTTGGACTCTTAGGAGGGTGGAGAAGAAATACTTGGAGACCTTTGAAATGTGGAGCTGGAGAAGACTTGAGAAGATCAGGAGGACAGACAGGGTGAAGAGTGGGTGAGAAGATCAGGTGGACAAACAGGGGGACAAATGAACAAGTCCTAAGAAGAGTGGGTGAGAAGATCAGGAGGACAGACAGAGGGACAAATGAACAAGTCCTAAGAAGAGTGGGTGAGAAGATCAGGTGGACAAACAAGGGGACAAATAAACAAGTACTAAGAAGAGTGGGTGAGAAGAGAACCATTTTGGATGTGATTCTTCGGTACAAAGCAAACTAGATTGGACACATCCTTAGAAGGAACTGTCTTCTGTACGACGTCATAGAAGAAAAGGTTGAGGGAAAGAGGAGCTTAGGAAGAAGGAGGATTCCAGTATTGGATGACTTGAAGGAAAGAAGAATATTCTGTGAGTTGAAGGAGGAAGCAGAGGACAGGGAGCAATGGAGGTCTAAGTTCACTCACAAAAGGTATGGAAAGGAATGTTGTGAGACAGAACACCCAATACTAATTCAGCTAAACGAGGTTGTTTTGTAAAACCGTCAACGTGAAAACATTGAGTAATGAGATGTATTTTCCCTTGATGGTTTCTTAATCTCACTCGACACAAATGTAGGTACATTTTCTTCAAGTTCTATCTACTTCAGTCCTGCCTAGTTAGTGTAAATAAGCAGATATTCACGAGTGCATAGAGAGCCATTTTGAATGTTTTCCCTACTCAAATTTAGAGAAAAAAACCACTCGAAATGGTCAATAATCCACTCAGGTTTGAAATTGTTAGCGCCGTTTTAAGTTAATTGTTGAATTCTTTATTTTTTCTTCTAAAAATCAAATTGGGTTGAGCGTCATTTGCCCAACTTTACCAAACAATTAATTGTTATTAATTTATATCTTACCGGCATGTTGACAGCTGTTAATTTGTTAGCACTGACAGTTAGGTTGAGAACACTGGAGGACTGCCTACTGTGACCGCTGCAGCCGAACAACTGACAGCCGAAACTTCACACAACTTGCAGGAAACTATTTACCCACCACCTTGGCACATCTTACGTTCTCCCTCCTCTTTGGAAACTCCGCAAGAAAAAATACATTATTGCGTCACAAAAACGATGACTTTAGGATCACAAGGACATAAGTAACACATGTTGTTTCTGTCACAAAATGAATGATTCCAATATGTTTCAAGTTGATGAGGACCTGTCTAGTGATTGTCGGACCAATGGACGGGTCACATTCAACTTTGTTAAGTTGAAATAATTCATACTGTGACAGATTAGAGCGAGAGCGACATATGTGACACATTTGTTTCTTTTGTTTTTTGATCTCTCGCCAGACAAATTCATTAATATCGTCCGACACCTTAGCTCAGCCGGTAGCGTGTCTGCTTACTGAGCTAAGGGTCCTGGATTCGATTCCCAGCATGATCTATAAAAATACATGATTGCTGAAATGTGGGTTACCCCTTTCACAGCGATAAATTGACGGCACCGTGTCTTACCACCCGTTCGGATTATAGGCCTCTGTACTAATTTCACTTTTGGTTTTAGGAACGAGGAAGGCTGTATTTATAGGAAGTGTACGCGCATTTTCGTGTAGAGAGAGAGAGAGTGGTAAACCATTTAGGAAAAACCACCTTCAGTACACCCGACCAAGATTCGAACCTCGATCTCCCCGTCTTGGGCAGTCTAGTCTACTCATAGAGTAACGCCTTAGACCATGCGGCCAGTTATATATTGATTTATTTGAGTTCCAAATAAATTTGACCTAAAATCTCCTTTTAGAAGGAGTTATAGACAACCACCATCCATTTAAACTAGATTTTTACCATGGTCGATACATTTAATCTAAGTTATATTCAAATAATTTTATTGTCCTTTATTTTGACTAGAAACAATCAGTGAGAACAAACAGCGCTGTTGTTACAACTACTACTGTATTATCCAGTAATGCAGTATATGTACAGTAGCCCCATGGCTTCTTTGGTGCTGACTGACAGTTAAACATGTGTTTAACAGCTGTCACTTCTGACAGTTCACAGCTGTCACTTCTGACAGTCAATATTTAGGTATATACCTAAATGTTGACTGTCAGAAGTGACAGCTGTTAAACACATGTTTTTGCAGATCATATGGTCCGGCGTAGGGATACATAATTTGGTCTGGTAACTTTTCAAAGCCGTCAGCTGTCAGCTGTGAGTTGTCACTCAGCACCAAAGAAGCCATGGGACTACTGTAGATGTAAGCACCCCAGGTCAATGTTGAAAGAAAGGACTTGGAACGCAGCCTAACGTTTTCATCATATTTTTATTCTATTATAATTATGAACTGGACGTATGATAATATGTAGGGTGAGGTACCAGCTGACAAGCATTTTGTGCTTGTTCGAATATATCGAGAAATGACACCTGGACACGGGAATAGAACCAGGGAATTTGTGCTTAACAGGACCTTATACGAGTATATCGAATTAATATGTATTGCTGATAGATAATTTTAAAACCACTGCTACTAATTTTTAATTTTTTTCATCTCCCTTTATTAGCCAACAGTCTACACCTCGAAATGGTTAGGGCGGCCGCATGGTTTAAGGCGCTACATTCGCAGTGATAACTTCAGAAAACATGGCTTGGCTTATGGCTTCATAAAATAAAGTAGATCTAGTAAATAATTGAACTGGCAGCTTAGGTTTTTACAATGACATACAGGGTGATTTTGTTAGAATTTGGTTAGAAAATACCGACGGTTATTTTTGCGCTCAACAATGATACCATTATAGTTTAGTATTTATTATTATTATTATTATTATTATTATTATTATTATTATTATTATTATTATTATTATTATATAGGTATTGATATCAAACGTGATAAAATGTTACAGATCACATAACTTTACTTATGAATATATGAACATTATTTTAGTAACTTTTATAACTGTAAAAAAAATATTTTTTTG
>CABFWB010001321.1:112412-149004 GCA_902151455.1 Timema bartmani | reverse complement strand
TTTGGAGTCTTCCTACGTTGTTTCTCACTTTCCTCTCACGAAAATGCTGGCACTCTTACTCCAAAGTCTACCTTCCACATTCCTACCACATAGTTATTTCTAATTTATTTGTTTCAACTGAAAATAAATCGGCTAGTAATGGGATTAAAAAACAATGTGAGCTGAAATATATACATCCAAAAAGCAAAAGTTATATTAAAAACTAACACATTTAATGTATTTATTAATTTATTATTAATTATAAAACGGTTATAATAAATTGAAATCATTTTCTCAAGGTTAATCTCGCCCCTCGCCATATCGCTGAGTTAATTCCATTGCTTTTGACTGATCTTTTGTCTTACACCGCTCTCATATGGAGCTATTTCCGCCGTTATTCAAATATTTTTACGTACCCTCAAACTTCCCGGCACGTACCCCTGGGGGTACGCGTAGTCTAGGTTGGGAACCACTGTACTAGACCATAGGACGTAAGCAGATAATGGGCCATTCTAGTTCTGGTTAGCAGATATTCAAATAGTTGTTTATACTGGGCCATTCTAGTTCTGGTTAGCAGATATTTAAATTATATATGACTGAATTGTTTGTTTGTCTGTTTTGTTTGTTTGCCCTGAGAGGTCTGAAATTTTAAGAATTATTAACTCTTTTGCACGAGGTTGGAGTTTTAAATGTGAGTCCGACACCTTAGCTCAGTCGGTAGCGTGTCTGTCTACTGAATTGAGGGTCCCGGGTTCGATTCCTTGTATGGCTGAAATATTTATCATTGGTGAAATGTGGGTTTACCCTTTCACAGAGATGAATTAACGGCAGGGGGGCTGGTTGTTGTGTCTGTTCTAGGTTAAAGTTGATAAGTCGTGTGTTGATATAATCAGTCGGTTCAGAAAGTGCACGTTAAATACCTCAAATAAATTAGTTAACATGAGATTTAAAATGTGGATTATAATTTTTTAAATTGATTAAAAACCGACACGACCAGACAAACCTCCCGGGCAACTCCGGGTGCTTCAGCTAGTGTGACCCAAGAGGAAGATCAGTATTTGCCTGGAGAGAGGATGTAAGACAGAATAATAACATGTTATAATGTGGACCGTGAGGGAAAGACTGGTCGCTTGGACGATTGTTCAATCAGGTTCGGACGTCACTGGGAAGATCCTCCCAGCCTCTTACACCTCTCCTCCATCAAACTACAATCACGTCGTTCAATTAACAAATAATAAACATAGGCCTACATCTTGAGCCAAACTGGAACGTTTTTCTAAACAAACCCGTCGATCCTCCTTATTTCGATCGCCGACTGTTCTATCCGTACTCTAGAGATAAACCTAGAGAGGGAATGAGTAGCTGGCAGTACTCTAGAGATAAACCTAGAGAGGGAATGGGTAGCTGGCAGTACTCTAGAGATAAACCTAGAGAGGGAATGAGTAGCTGGCAGTACTCTAAAGATAAACCTAGAGAGGGAATGAGTAGCTGGCAGTACTCTAGAGATAAACCTAAATAGTTTTCCACTCTCCCTCATACAAACGTAGGCACACTTCCTCTAAATTCAACCTTACTAATCCCTAACACATTATAATAATTAGTACATAGGCGCGTAGATTGGACGGGTAGTAAGGCGTGGTGGTAAAAACATTATTTAAGTTCTATACTTTCTTTCACCGTGTCTTACCGCCTGTTAAGGATTCACGCACACGCACTAATTACACTAATGATTCAGGGACAAGAAAGGTTGAATTTATAGGAAGTGTAGCCGCATTCATTCCGTGGGTGAAAGTCCTAAATCATACTAACAACTTAATTTCCCTGATAATGATTCTAATAAGCGTGTAAATGTTGCTTTCTACTCAGATGTGGGTGGACACGTTACTACACAGTTTCTTGTGACGCTGACTTATCCCGTGTTTATCGGGCTGTTGTGCCAGGTTTGTCGAAATTCTGGGTGCACAATTTGCATCTTTTCTTGGATCCACACGTTGGCAACAAACCGACCTCTTCGTTCATCGATATATCTTCCTATTATTTCATTTTACATATTTTATATTCGTCTTTCTTTTCTAATTTATCTCTCTCTGGCAACCTCTCCACCAATTCCTTTTTATATCCCTCTCTTGACCAAACTATCTAATTATTCACGTAATCACACATTTACCTATTAACTAACTTTATAATTTAATTATATTCATATTTATGTCAAAGGATTAGAGCTGACCGGCTTCAGGTCATAAATCCAACAAGTATTGAATATACACATAAAATACAATTAAATAAACTAGAGCAACCATCACTTAGTTACTTCAAGCACATAACATACGTTTAAAAATACATTTCACAAAAGAACACTCCATTAAAATGAACCTATATTAAATATGACAATAGTAAATAACAGTTATAGTAGTAATGTAGAGTTGTCTTATATAAAATATATTATATAGTATATATAAAAATTAATATCTATGTACCTAACTTATGATACACTTAACCATCTATATACCTAATCATTATTTATTTACTCTTATGATATTAGGAACTCGATGGTTCAATGCCGCACTTACCTATCCCTATCTTGAGCTAGTTCTATCCAGTCCACCTCATTACACCCTATCCCTATCTTGAGCTAGTTCTACCCAGTCCACCTTATTACACCCTATTTCTTTCATGTATATACCTTATTATTAATATAAATAAACATACATATAACTAACCATTTATAAACCTAGCTATCAATAAAACTAATATATATATATATATTCACAGAGCTATCGAACTACCTATCTAGTTGCATATATATTTCTAGATTTGTATAGTACACATATATGTATTTCCTATCCAAATGACAACCAATATGACTATTTTATTGGTTTATTTATATCTTCATAGGCCTACACACAAATATTAATGTTATTCTATCTACCACAGACAGATATTTCTCCCTCTATCGATCTATCCATACCGTGTCTAAAGTTTGTCCTCCTTTCACTTTCTTTCACTCTCCCTTCTCTGATTTATTTGTATTGTCTACCATTTTTTATATTTTTTTTTATCCTTACAAAAGACATTTATTAATGGAAACACGTTTAATGAAACTTTGTTCATGTCGAACAAACTGGTGTGTTTTTGGCACAGCTCGAGTTCCAACAGTGAACTGATGAACGAGTTCAAACTCTCAAGAAGAGGGTGGGGATGTTATTTCGATATAAAGCTTGTAGAACATTTCTACATGTTCTCTTGAGACTTGTAATATTGTTTCTATATTACAAGCGACAAAACTATGTTGGGATGTTAAAATATACTTTAAAATTCATCAATAAGGTTTGAAAATAAAGTGATACAAAACTAGATTTTTAAGTTTAACAACAGGTTTATTTACTTTTAGTTGGTTACAAAGGACACTAATACAAATATATTTATCTTCATCACTCATAAAAATTAAATCCCGCTAAAATTATAATATAACAGTCCAATTTTTATAGGAAGGGCCTTTTAGAAAATATAAACATTTCTTTGCAGCCAGCAATGATAACATTTTACTATACTATTAGTGTTCGAACCCACGAGATAAGAAGACTCTTATTATGAATATTGGACTGTACATTAACTTTAAACCTCAACTTCTGTGACGAGTTTATATCCACATCCAGGAAACAAAATGATCCGCATCGGTGGTCACGCGGATTAAATGTTGAGCTCGCCTAGTCTAGTTTGCCGAACTTCCTCATCCCTAACACGATAGCGTTACAAAAATACATGCGTATAACCCGGACGGGTAGTAAGACATGGAAAAACTCGATGAAAGTAGTTTGCTAGTGTGCCTTTGTATTCCCATTTGGTGGTCTTGAGATCGTTGCTCGACATGTTTGAAGAGCGCCACTATGCTCATTCAGGGGCCCTCCCTGTGGAGGAAAACAGAAATACGACGACCTTACACTAATTGGGTAGTAATGAGAAAGGTGTAATCCAGAGGAAGTGTACCCGTATTTGCGAGAAGGAATAATGGGAAGTTATTAGGTTGTAACCACGCCAGAACAACCGACCTCCTGGTCGGCGGTTAGTCAGACATAACGAGATTGAGACCTTTGTGTGGTTTCCCACCGGTGACGGGTGTTTGTCCCAATGTCTCAGGTGGTTGGCAAGAGGGAGTCTGACCAGGAGAAGGAGTGGTTAATGTGTGTCGCAATGTCTCAGGTGGCTGGCAAGAGGGAGTCTGACCAGGAGGAGGCCCAGGAGTGGTTAATGTGTGTCCCAATGTCTCAGGTGGCTGGCAAGAGGGAGTCTGACCAGGAGGAGGCCCAGGAGTGGTTAATGTGTGTCGCAATGTCTCAGGTGGCCGGCAAGAGGGAGTCTGACCAGGTAGAAGGAGGCCCAGGAGTGGTTAATGTGTGTCCCAATGTCTCAGGTGGCTGGCAAGAGGGAGTCTGACCAGGAGAAGGAGGCCCAGGAGTGGATCGAGAAGGTTGTCGGGGAGAGGTTCCCGCCAGGGGAGCCCTACGAACACGCCCTCAGGAACGGGGTGATCCTGTGCAAGTTGATGAACAAGCTGCAGCCAGGCCTGGTCCCCAAGATCAACTCGTCTGGAGGGGACTACAAGATGATGGACAACCTCAGCCAGTGAGTTACAGTCCAATTCTCATACAAACACTGGTAACATTTTACTGACAACTTCAGATAACATCACTTGACGTATGAACATGTGAAAATATATCCAGTAGCCTCTTTAGTGTCCGACACTTTATCTCAGTCGATATCACGTCTACCTATTGAGCCAAAGGTGCCATGTTCGATTCCTGGGATAGCTAAAACTTAATCACTGGTGAAATGTGGGCTGTGCTTGTTCTAGATTTAAGTTAGTTTGTAAGTTGTGTACTGATATAAGCAGTCGGTCCAGAAAGGGCACGTTAATTACCTCAAATAATAACACAACTTTCCTAGCTGTCAGATAAGGTTCTCCCCATGAACTTTGTACTGGATGTAATACTGTCAAGGGGAGTGGAATCTTTTAATGGCCGCCCAGGGTCATTCTTCACTCATATTTTAAGGCAGAGTCTATGATAGACGTGTGGAAATCGTCGGCTACAAGTGTGTGATTATATTAATTATCACGAGCTATCAGTTAACGCAGCTATCTTCGTACAGGCACAAATGGCAGCAATAAGCCAACTACTGAGTCGAAGATGGCTGTGTTATCTGATAGCTCGCAATATTAATATAATCACACACTTGTAGCCGACGATTTCCGCACGTCCATTATAGACTCTGCCTTAAAATATGAGTGAAGAACGACCCTGGTCACGGGACGAATCCTGGATAGCTCAGTAGTTAGAGAATTGGCGTACTAAGCCAAAGGTCCCAGGTTCAATTCCCGTTTCCAGGTGTCATTTTTCAATTTTCAGAATATGATATCTCTCAGGAGTAATCCTCACTAAAAGCATAAATAGTAGCTCTGGCTATTTGATTCCTACACATATTACGGCTATCTCCAGTCCGCCCTGAGTAGTGTAAGTACACAGACCAATCAACTCTTCGCTCAAAATGGCGGCGCTCTCGACACAAGAGCTGTGCAGACAGCACGGACAACGGGCTCCTTGGCAAAGCCGTCCAAATTGAGGTTTGAAAACCCCGCGCAGCTAGAGAGAAAATGGCGGCGGTATGAACTGCAATAATTGCCTGATGACGTCATGAGTGGTGAAATGGAGAGGGGAAAGATATTTACAGCGATGAAAGTGTGTCGAAGAGGAGATGTGGAGGAAGTCAAGATTCTGGAGAATTGTTTTATAATTATATACTAAAACTCACACTATTAGTAATTCGTCACATCTCCTGAACTGGGAGTCAACAGTTGTGGTGAAGTTATTTTGAATTAAAACAATTATTTGTATCCAGTAGTGGTGGAATATTATATGCACACAACTTGCCTCGGTGGGGTAGTTAGCTAACGCGCTGGTATCGTGTTGAGCTAGACTGCCGATGACGAGGAGGTCGAGGCTCGAATCTCGGTCTGGTGAACTGGGGAGGGGGGTCGTCATAAATTGTTTTCCACTCTCCCTCCACGCAAATGCGGGTTCAATTCCTCTAAAATTCAACCTTCCCTATTCCTAGCCCATTAGCGTAATTAGTACTTAAGCGTATAACCCGAACGGGTAGTAAGACGGAATATTAAAATAAAAGTTCATAGGTGTATTGTTAAGTAACTATGAAAATGTCCTGTTGATAAAAAAAATAACTGTTATTTATTAATACAGAATTTTCATTCTGACCCCAAAAGTCAAATAAGCGGACCCTTGAAAAGCCGCGCAATTCCTTCAGCCAGAGATACAATTTGTTTACGTTAGTTTTATTATTTTATAGATAGTAAAATTAAATTGGAATTTAATAGTAATATTTCATAGCTTAAAAAAATTATAGTATTGATCTAATAATAATTATATATATCTTTCGTGATACAAATCATGCTTTCCATGCAAATATCATTTTAAGCATATTCAGATCACTAATTATTTTATTTTCTGTTCATTTCGGAAACAAAGGTAGGCTTATATTAATATATTATATAAAAATTCAGAATCAGTAATATTTTCACAAATAAACAAACGTCAAAACACAATCCCCTAGATATCCACATATGTTTTGAAAAAGCGGTGGTATTGTTGTTACAACTGCGATCTAGTGATATAGTTTGGCAGTAACAATCATAGTTTTGATTATTGCTCGTTTCGCAAACAAAGGTCAAAAACCTTTTTAAAAGTTTTATGTGACGTGAGCTGAATATTTGTATAGGTTTGTTAAAAACTTTAAGAGAGAACTAATTGAAAATATCAACGATATTTTTTCTACAATAGGTAAAATGGAAGAAAGAAATATTACTACATAACGCACCGCTCTTTTCCTTCAGCGCATGTGCTCTGTCTAATCTTGTTCCCCTCTCCTGACAGTCTACGTGTTTGGATGTAACCTCCTGTAGTTTCTTGTTTGCCTGATATCTCCAAGTCCTCATGGCCCCTCTCCTATGTGGAGAAGTTGCAATGCAGACCAACTTTGAAATGGTACAGGACATTCCCGCGTATCATTTTCCTTCGAATTCATCGATTCTTTCATAAGAAAACTTCATTTAGACACAACCAGAAGGTTTAACAGATTTAATAAACTATTTTTCCAAAACGAAGTGACGGATGAACACAAGAATATTCATCATTTAAATGAAAATATAATTTCTTCAACGAAGATAAAATGTGATGTAAGAGGAGAGTGTGTTCCTCCCTTCTACCGAGAGTTTCATCCCTTCCAGACGGACCATTTTACCCAGAAGTGGCCAAGGGGAGATGGATAGCACACACTCCCTCCCACCTGATTCCCCTCCCCCTCAATCACTTTCTCTTTTTCCTCCTCGCGAACTTCAAAGACGTTCAAGTGTTTGGTGGTGTGTTTTTTTGTCCCAAGGGTGTCAGTTGGGGAGAAAACTTGTTCCATCTTGTGCTTTTGTTAAAAATATAATACAAAGTAAGGATTTACAAATAGCACACTTTACCTTCAATAGACCCTACTTATTTAATATTATTTGCAATATTAAATGGATTACTTAATTACCACTAATTTTGTACTGAATCGCTGTCTGCAAAAAGTCTTTCTTACTTTTTAAAAACTGTTTATAGAAGGGAAATTAATTCACTGTCTTCCAAAATAATTGTAAATACAGTTCATTTTAACAACAATAATGTTCACTCAAATTGTTTACTATTGTGATAATCTAATTATGTTTAGTCTATTTCTTGAATCACTAATATAACATTTTAATAATTTCAATTTAATCATCTATCTATATCATCCATAATTTATTTCTCAAATCTTAAAATCAATACGAGTGTTTAGAATTAAAGAAAGGGACGAAATGTTGTTCTTGTCTACCATTTTTATCATACTGCTTCCTCAAAGTGTAAAAGTGCCAACCAACCAACCAAAACAATAATAATTTGCGTTACTTTAATTTTATTTCAAACGATAAGAGAGGCAGCAGCAGCAGGCAGGAAGAGGGAGGAGGAGGACAAACAATCTTCAAGCGCGTTCGAACACCACTGTTTTGTACGCAAGGTACCAGGGACGCATACTAGTCACAGAGGTGTTATAGTTTGCAAGATTCAACAGGGATTTCTAGATTTATTTTTTGCACCGCGTCCTACTAACCATTCGGGTTAGACGCTGATTTCTAGATTAATAATCAACTTTTTACAGATAGTTTTTAATATAGTATAATTACAATCATGCACATTTAAACACTTGAGGGCACAATAAAAGTTAATTTTTATAAATAAAGCACGTGTTTCCGAGGAGCACAAAGCCAGAAGAAATTGCAAAATCAATAAAATAAAATCAAATTGGCTGCCTACGCGCTTTTAATTTGCGACTTTTTTTTTGCCTGTATTATAAAGGAAAAAGACAGGAAATAAATTTATCAAAACTTATTATTGTAGTATTTTCAGTTCATAATTTAATTAAACATGAACATAAACTAAAAACCACTACTATTATTAATTTTAAAGAATAATTAATTGTCTAAAGAAGATAATGGTGGCGTGGACTAAAACAATTACTAACATATTTTTTTTACTTTAGTTAAAATCAACCATTAGATTATTTATTCTATCATAGATTAAAAAAAAATAACAAATGACATTTTTCGTTCGACGCACGCTAGAGGAGGAAGGAAGGAGTTGAGCAAGTGGCGCACTTACTTATACCAACACTAGGCAAACATAGAATTGAAGAGGTTTCAGAATGTCTCCTATTTTGTGCCGTGGTATGAAGCGAAAAAAAAAAAGTTTTTATTATTTTGTGCCGTGGTATGAAGCGAAAAAAAAAAGTTTTTATTATACCCACGATGCGTGAGATAATCCTCGGGATCCAGATTTAACAAACTTCTTACCAGGAAAGCATAAGTATCTAGTAGATGGTCTGGCAGCTTAACTGTTCATGGATCGATTCCCGCCGGGATTACTGTATGCGTGCAGTAAAGGGGAGGTGTCTATCCTTGAAAACATTTGAAAATAATATGCAACCAGATTATATTAAACATGTTATCTTTACTAACCAGTCGACGGCACATAGTGACCAACTTTCCATTTACCGTTTGGGCACTTTTCTTTTTAGGTTTAAACTTTAAAGTTTATTACAGTTTGAGTTTACAATACAATATTTTACAATTTACAATTTTAATATCAATGCTACAATGTAATTTATAAGTTAGCAAACAAAATATATTAGCTCCTTGAGCAAATACTTTTAAATTTGACTATGAATTATTTCAGTGTAACGTGTGCGCGCAAATTATTTTAAACATATTTAGTTTCTAAGTTTTAAATTTAAAGGAGAAGAGCTGATAAATATACAGTACATTGTTTTTAATGTGCCATTATAAATCTGACGTGTCGTGTGAGCAAAAAATCATTTATTAACATATTGTTACGAAACCGCTAGTTAGAACTAATACATTATATAAAGGTAACGTAGGACGATTTTAGTTAACATTTCAGTTCTTCGTAATTTAGCTGAGCCACTGCTAGTAGCACAGATGTGCTTTCAATAATCTGCATACACCTCCTAGACTGTCCTGGTCTCCCTATATTCAAGTCGTAAGTTATGAGGCTCGTTGCTAACTGAGCCTATGTAGCGGGTATTTAAGAAGCATATTCATTCTATCTAACATGGAACAAGATATGAAAAGTACTTGCGAAACACCCGACAAACAATTTAGTTTACCATCGCTACAACGACAAACGGTAATCGGTCTCCAGACAGTCGCTAAACTACGACACAGTACTAGGATAACATAGCTCTATAGGAGGTAGTTTACATTTACACATAGTTTACATTGCTGAGTTCCTAGTAGTTCAACTTCCAGTTAAGCTCAATTAAAATAGAGTCTAAAGAAAGAAAGCAAGCAGATGTTAAAGAAAAAATAAGTTAATTAGAACTGTGGAACCAAGGCTGTAGCCAGCCAATAATTTCAGGGGGAGTTTATTGGGCACATCCCCCAATTGCTGGAGGCTAGAAAAAATTCTAAATATTAAACACCTCTAGAAGCTCTCTGAAGTGCATTTTATGGTAATACAGCCCCCTAATTTGTACTTGTACCTTAATTTTGATATTGTTTGAACCATAAATAAAGCCATATATATTTTGTTCATAATACCCCATCCCTCACCCACCCACCCACCCCCAACTTTGGCCTTGTTTGGAACAACATTTTAGATCATGGATAGTTGTATCCTAAATTTAACCTTTGCAATAAAATTAAGTTTTAAAGAATTCCTAATGTGAATAGTTGGCATTTGTTAATAGCACTTATTTTTATTGGAAAGATGTTTAGATATTTGATACCAATGATGGAAGATTAATATTTCATGCTATCTAGTTGCAAGCACCTTCTTCAGGCTTCTAGAATATTTAATATTTATAAATACAATATCTGGTGATTCGAGTGCCGGGAGTATTCAACACTCTATTATTATTGCAGACATAAGAGACATATCCAAAGAACATTTAGGATTCATCCACACAATCAAAAGAATATAAACTGCAGACTATTTGTCACGGCAAAGAAACTGCAACAAACTGATTCAAAATGTATAAAGTTTCACAGAATGTCGAAAGAAAGCTACCTTGACTAGTAGGCCTACATTAAATGTTCAATAATAATTGTTCATTCATGAAGATTGAGTTTATAACTTTGATAGCCCGGCGACTATTATAGCTTGAGTGTCCAGTCACTAATCACGGACACGTCGTAAACCGGTCAGCAAACAGTAGCTCCGTGAAATACATCAACAGTGACGCTGAAGCTACTGGTTGGTAATTTAGGTTTTACTTGCGTCACTTTTGAGTCTTATTTGAGTAGGTCTGTGGGCGAAAGGCCTCTTACTAACATACTAGTTGTTTTTTTTCACTGCATCACTTTCTTTACCCATTCCCTTTATTTATTTAAATATAAATGAATTGTGGTTTTATTTTTAATGTTGAAAGTTTGTCGAGTGTTGATATGTTTTGTCCCTAGGTTTCAAAAGGCTTGCACTGCTTATGGAGTACCTGATGTTGACTTGTTTCAAACTGTGGACTTGTGGGACTTCAAGAATATCGCAGCAGTCACCACCACCATCTTTGCTATCGGCAGGACTGTGAGTTTTAGGAGCGGAACTTTGCAGTGGCAAAAGGATCTGTTTTTAAGAGTGGGGTGACCTCTCCCGACGAATGTCCTTTAGAAGCTTATTGAAGTGACCCTCCTTAGGAATTTTTTTGAAAATGTTTAGAAGCTATTTTGTAATACTAACCTGATTTTTTTTTCTTTCAAAAAATAGATTATTCTAACAGGTATTTAGAGTGGTCCTCTCACAGAATATTTAAAAAAATTGTTTGGCCTTATTTAGAAGTTTTTTTTTTAGCACAGTGTCTTACTACCTGTTTGGGTAGTATGCTCATGTACTAAATATTACGCTAATGGTTTTAAGGATAAGGAAGGTTATATGTAAAGGAAGTGTACACACATTTGTATAGAGGTAGAATGGAAAACAATTTTGGACAAAACCACCCTCAGTACACCCGACCGAGATTCGAACTTTGATCTGCCCATCATCGGCAGTCTAGTCTATAGTGATCGTAGCGCCTTGGACCATGCGGCCACTGAAACAGGTTTCAATTATAATGCCACATACCATAGTAATTTAAAAATGCAACATATTGTGTAGTGTTTTTGTGATACCATTTGTGAATGAGCATATCAACATGGCAGTTGTAACACATCATTCTTTCTGAACGTTACTAATGTAATTATAATGTATGACAGTTTGAATCGACAACCAGTCACACACTGACCCTGTATTACAGGCCTACAAGCACCCCGAATGGCGGGGCCCATCCTTGGGGCCGAGACCCTCTGAAGAACACAAACGTGAGTGGACCGAGGAACAGCTGCGTGCAGGGGAGACCATCATAGGACTACAGGCAGGGAACAACAAAGGGGCCACCCAGGCTGGACAAAGCTTTGGTGCCACCAGGAAGATCTTGCTTGGGAAGTGAGAAGACTGCTTCCTTCGGATCATCGCGCAACAGTATATTTCTCAAAGCCTTTCCTTGTTTTTGAACCCTTCATATTTTTTTATCTCTATGTGCTTTCTCTCAAACAACCCATTTGATACCATTTTATAGATTTTTAAAATTTTAAAGTATGAAATGTATGTAAAAAATCACTGTAGTATATAATTTTTAAAATATTTTTCATTTTACTCTATTCCTAATATAAATATAAATTGATATTCTGAACAAATATTATTTTAGTAACAAAAATTCAGCAGTTGCTCCAACCACTGGTTATGTGAGCCTGTGTAGACCATATTTCTAGACTCGGACAATCCAGAGAGTAGCCAGTGGTTGCGACAGTTGCACCCTTGATCCCTATGTCTCCTCAAAGGAGAAGCGCAAGGAGAGCACTTGTCTTCACAGGGTAGCTTATCAATACGCATGTTCCGATCTCTTACACCTTCACTTTCAGGGTTGGCACTATTTTATCACCACAAAGTTTCTTGTTTCCTGGATTTTAGAGTAGAGGAATGAAATGTAGCTTTTCATACAATTGACTATTGTAAAGTCATGCCAATACTGTTTAGACCAATGTAAAGAGAATATAAATGTAGCGCCACACGAAGGAGTTTTATTATGTCATTGCTTACGTCATTCAGTATACACGTTATATTTTAATATGAAGACAGCAACACATACATACCTTTAGGAATAAGTGGAGTAATTACATTAATTGGACATTGATATGTATTTTAAAGGTTTATCTTCTAATGAAAGTTTTAAAATGTAACCTTATTTTTAACATCTTAGTTTGTCTTCCATATTTCTTTGTGTAGGTAGCGTGTACCGAGTGACATCACAAGGTCAGCCAATCGGATATCTTTCTCCATCTGGCGCTACTTTATATTCTCTTTACACTGGTTTGTACCGGGAAGATTTGACTTTGATGGGGAAATGGATTATTTATTTAAAGAGAAAAAGGGAGATGTTTTGGAGATAAGACATATTTTCATTACAGTTTGTTTATTTCTTCATTTTCTTTGTTAAGGACTACGTGCAGTTTAATATCCCAAATTCACAAATATTCAAGTTTTTTTTTTAGTATTTGGTAAAATTTGCTGTGTTCCCACAGTTTTCCTGGCTCTCCAGGTGCGTGGTGGCGACCCTGACTTTCTCCTATCTCGATACAAAGTTATCGCAAGCCTAGCTCTATTGATTCTCCCCTTACTCACCAATTAAAACAACTTTGTGCCAAATCAACAATTCTATAAACAATGAATGTTCCATATTATAACCGTGGGCAGGATGTACTTGGCTATTAATTAATTACAATGTTTTTACCACTAGTAATGAATAATATATTTTTACATAATTCATAATGAAGTAATCAAAGGAAATAAATCATCCATCTGTATAATGTTCTACTATCCAACATTTTATTCGATGACACTTTGTGCATAGACAACAGAATTAACATAAACATCATATTGCGATTATTAAAATATTATTGCCAGTAATTTTAGATAACTCAGTTCAAGGTTTGTGCTATTTTAGTGTGTGGTGTTTCTTTGAAACATTTCTCAACAATATCCTGTTTCCTTGATTTTGTAGGATTTTATTATTATTATTATTATTATTTTTATTATTATTTAAGTTTCCCCCTTCGAACGAATAATATATATTTTAATACGAAAGAGTTTATTACTATAATATTGATTGGGTATCTTTATTAATTTCTGGTATATTATTTATGGACATTTTACTAACTCGAATTTAATGTAATTCAATTATTTAATAATTTTTAAATTAATCCATGTATTAATAGTGTAAAAGAGTTTCATCTAAATTTGGAATATGTACTGAGACAAAATAAAATTATTTGAACTTTACATTATTATTTGTACGATAAGAAGGAAAAAAATACCTATGCAGTTTATAAAAACAATTTTCTAAAGCAAACAATTTCTTTGTATAGGAATTATGGGTATCCACTTAACAGGTCACCATTTACTTCGTGCATTGGCCAATTAGGGCAATCTTCTCTCTAGTTTTTATCAGTTAAAATGTCGTGAAAACGAGTAAATAAGAAAGTGAGATAAAATAGTAAAACTAATAATAATTTAACACACATTTATCAGTGGTTGTGTGGTCTGAGGCAGTAAGGTCAAACACGTGACCTTCTGACCAGCTGACATACAATGCGGCCAATCTTCTAGCCATAAACCTTGTGGAAATACACTATTTGAGATAATGACATTTGTAAATTGACCATTATCTGGGTGAATCCTGCTAATGAGGGTGCTGTACCAGAGGTTGGTTCCCAGAATTTTTGCGCATCAGATATGTGCAATGTTTGTGAGCACATGAATGTGTAAACAGTTTCCTCTTATGAAAAGGAACCAACACCCGAGAGATCACATCTTACGGACATTTGTCATCAATTCTGAAAGAGACTTCGGGACAGTATTTAAACCCTAACACTTACATCTTTGCTTCAAATAAAAGGTTTAATATTTATGGTAAAAATGATGGGTAGATCTTAATTTACAATGTCGTCGTAAGACTTACAATGACGATAATACCAAGCGCTTTGAAACGGGGCCCACTCAGAACTTTCAGTTCTCAGTGTGGCCAAACGAGTTTTACACTCCTGGTTTGACCTTTTTTGGACTGGAATACTAATGACAAGGTTTGAGTTCAAATCACAACCTGATGTTCTGAGAGGGATATTTCCTAGTTGGTTCACCAGTTTCCTTCCACACAAATGTTGATACATTTATTCTAAATTCTAACTTCCTTGTCCCTACATCATTTGTGTGTGGGAGTGGTTAGACACACATACACAACTTTTGGGTCAAACTAAAATAATAGCCATTGAAAATTGTATGATCGCTGTGACATTAGGCATGGGCAAATTATTCTTATTCGTCTGAATGAAGTTGTACATTATGCTCTGACAAAAATGGCTAGAAATTTGAGCTAAATAGCTCTGATTCACCAAAACATTACAAATATTTGTAAGAATTAAAGCCTACATCATCATAGTTTCCAGTTTCAAACAAACATAATTATTTCAACACATATTTATCACAGAACACAACTAACGCTTGGTAAGTTTTCTATTTTAACTGCGTAGTTAAACACTCCACGATTATAAATGGTAGTTAAAATAACAGCAAAAGGCTGTTTAAGTACAACCTTGGTAGTTTGGCAGGATATGAACCAGTTTTATTGGACAACTACGCACTTTCTTGAAGCACCTGATCAGGTTCTATACCGTAATACACTTGATCTTTCAGCTGATAAGCCCAGGCCATTCTTTTGGAAGTGAAGGAGATACCAACCTCCCCGCTATTTGACACGACGATTGCACCTGCTGTGTTGCCAACTCGATGCGTCATTGTCTTACAACCTTCTGCGGTGGCTGTTTGTGCTGTCCGTCCTGAAGCCAAATATAACATACTGGATCTATATTTATTTTTTAGTTTACTATCATACATGTGTGAGTAAAAACCAGTACGGTAGATTTAAATACAAAGAGAAATAGTCTACACATTTAACTCCTGTATAAGATATTAATGATTTATGTGTTTGTGTGTTCTATCTAAACAATTTCTACTCCAGTATCACCAAGGTAGGTATGCTGGCTATCCCTCCTAATCCAAACCATTAGTTCCAAATGGGAATTTTAGGGAAATTATTAATGTATATAAAGGGCTGGTTTTTTAATAGTAAAATCTAAAAATGTATCCTATGCACACATATTCAGTAATTGTAATAATGTAGGTACTTACTTAATATGTTACAAAGTTTCAACTAAATTATTTGTGTTCCTAAGGGTGCAGGGGAAAAGACCCATTTCACCCCTGTAGGGACCCCACTGTGAATATATAACCTACTTTGTCTCATAGCGTTGATAATAACATGTGAAAGACAGAACTTCATAATGGACTCTCCGTGACCGGTCGTAGACACGGCCCCAACACTATCATCAGCATAACCTCCGCACCCTGAAACAAAGGACAATATCTAATGACCTGCTTCGGTGACCGAGGGGTCTAAGGCGCTACTATCGCAATAGACTAGAATTACAAAGACGGGGAGATTGGGGTTCAATCAATGTCGGGTGTACTAAGGCGGGTTTTTTCAAAATGGTCTTCAACTATACCTATCTCCAAGCAAATGAGGGTACACTTCCTCTATATATATAATGCATGGGATATTTAATATTTCCATATAGTACGGTTAGATAATTTATAAACTTGAACAAGTTCTTTTTCAAACTGATTTGCATTTTAAAGTTTGAATTTGAAAGAGATAATATATTTTATAAGTCAAATAAACATTTAAAAGCATTTAAAAATAAAACTCATAGTGCATTTGATAATGGTAAGTACCATAAAAATTATCTTACCATAGAACTCAGCGGTAAAGTTCAAATTTATTTTTAGCTAAGGTCCTCAAGGAAATTTATGAGTACTTAAATAATTAAATTATTGAATAAAAAAGAAAGAAAATTAAGTTGAACAGTCAATTAATTGGTGTCGACTTAGTTCGACTTAGTTATTTTATGTTCAGTCTCTATCTATTTTTTAAATGTCAACTTTGATAAATATAAATAAATTTCTTGAATCATATTTACAAAATTCCATGATGTTTTATATAACAATTTAATAATATAATTAACTTTTATTTGACTATTGTGTCAATTTACAAACCCTCATCTCACTATGTACTTTCCATATTATTTCTCTTCATAATAATGTGCTATAGCTTCACTATCTATAATCTCACCGGGGAGCGGCGTGTCTCCCACTCGACCAACCATCTTGCCGGAAGAGCCCCCAGTGGACGTAGCGCAAGCAACATGGCCGTGGCAATCTACGGCCACAGCGCCCACAGTGCCTACACCCCTACAACATGAAAATACTTGTTGAGCATTAGGGTAAGATAGAGATAGAAATTAATGTAGGGATATGAAATTTTCATTCTCGGCACTGATCCAAAAGGCTGATGTTCAATCTCCACCAAGTTCACAGTAATACCTTTTTTCCCCACTATCAGTTTTAAATCCCCTCTTAATGTGAATGCTGATACATTTATTTAAAACCCATTCTCCTATTATTATTAAGTATTCATATTAATTATTGAAAGTTGTAGATAGTGGTGGATGTGTAGCACAAAACAGATAAGTGTGCAGTTTTTTACATACTTGTGTTGTATACGATAAAATAAATATTAAATAGATTTATAAGTTGTTGAGAAAATAAGGCTGGATACAGGTCCATAGTTCCCAGGTTCGATACCCGATGCTTCCAGTGGGTCCGGATCGGAGTAAAACAGAGCCGGCCACATCAAGAAACAAATCAACAATACCACCTCGATTACAACAGTTGCTACCACACGTAGCCTAACCACCAGGGATAATAGGAGGATCTTCCCAGACAATGTATCATATTAATCTATTACTCATGCTATTTTGAGCCACTAAAGCTATAAATACATCTAAAATGACTAAAACAAGTTCCCTAAAGATCTACTTGATTCTACTCTAAGTTAGAAGTGAATGTACACACCCTAGTTCTGTGGTAGTCACCAGTTTGCAAGTTCTAGCGCTCTCCAGGGCCTCCTTTGCCGACTCGGTAACCAGTTGTTCCATGGGCACGTCCGGCACGCCCATGTCATTGGCAAACCTCTTGGCTCCTTGACCAACTAGAAGGACGTGAGGAGTGGTCTCCATGACAAGACGTGCCACATCCACTGGGTGAGACACGTTCTTTATAGCGCCGACGGAGCCTGGGGAGAAATCACAAGACTACCTCATCATCCGTAGCCCAGTTTGTGGGAGGATTAGCCAGTACTAATGTACTAATAGTACTAATAGTACATCGTTTCCGTGGAGGCTCGTTACATGTCATGAGGTGATGGTGATAGCGAGTATGAGGGTGATAGCGAGTATGAGGGTGATAGCGAGTATGAGGGTGTGGAACCAGAAGCTGATTTACACTATAAGCCCACAAGGCACGAGCCTAGGGGCGGTGACGTTAGGGGCCGGCACATTTGGGATAGCATTAGTTTTATTATAATATTTTGTTTATAATAATTACGTTTAAAATATAATGACTAACATTATTGAAATAGTTAAAGTCAGAATGACAATATCTATTTTTAAATAAACGTACTTTGCAATTGACTTCATTTTCCCCATCTTCATAATGTTAACTCAACATCTACACATCTACATGTGTGATTATCTTTCGTAGAAATCTTTTCTCGAATACTACCCCCCCAACACCTCTTTACTCCTAAACTTCCTAAAGCCCTTGACAAAAAAAGGTGGTGGGGGTAAAGGCTCATATTATAATTGTGCCTAGGGGCACAAAAATTTTAAATCCGGAACTGTGTGGAGTAATACCCCTTTTGGTAAAAATAGGTACCTTGGGTACCAGCCAGGAATCGAACCCGGGACCCCTAGGCTTGTAGCCAGGTGCAGTGACCACTACACCACGGGGCCAGTTGTGGCCACATCAATCTTGTGCAAGTATTCTACATTCTGTTCCAACTGTAAATTACAGAAGTGTTCAATCAAGAGATACTGTAAAGGTTTTTATTTCATTAAATTGATAAAATACTTGATTCCAAAAGGTACGTCTACATGATTTTTTAAATTTAAACTCAATAATTAGTTTACCCTACTTTTTGTGTAAATATGGGTCTTAATTGAAAAGTTAAGCTATTAAAAAACAATCTTTTTTATATTATTTAACACTCCGTCTTACTACCCGTTCGGGTTATATGCTCAAGTACTAATTATGCTAATGGGCTAGAAATTCGGAAGGTTGAATTTAGAGGAAGTGAACCCACATTTGTGTGGAGGAAGCGTGGAAAACCATTTAGGAAAAACCACCCCCAGTTCACCCGACAGAGATTCGAACCTCGATCTCCCCGTCCTCGGCTGTCTAGCTCAACACGAAACTAGCACGTCAGCCAACTATGCCATTGAGGTGGTTAAAAAACAAATAAATCAGAGCAAACATGTTAGGTTGGCATGCGTGATCATCGCTCAAATATTTATTCTACAGAAGTAGTATATTATTTTTGTTAAAACTATATTTTATTAAATTAAAACAATCACAACTAACTTTAGTTTAAAATAAATAATAAATATATAGATACCTCAAAGCAACATGAACATGCAATATAAATATAACGATTGTCTGTTGACATTTCACATTGTGATATCTACCTCACACAGAGGACTGACATTTAAAAAATAAGAGCTCCTGTACATAAACATGTGCACCTAGAAGCTGGAATTAAAACAAATTTGATTAGGTTTTTTTAAATTCATTATAAACTGGGTCGAAATAAATAAAATGGAGATATTTTTTGTGTCTGTTTGAAGCAAAGAAAAGCATGGCCGGTTACTTCTGCTAGTGTAGAATGTATCAACCAGAACAAACAAACAAACCTGTTTTAAGGTCAGCTCCTTCCATGATGATGGCATCCATTTCTACTTCACCATCAAGGTTCAAAACAGAACCGTGACCTACGAGAGAACATATAAACTTTGATCATGTAATATGCAAACAAGTGATGTCATTTGAATTGAAATGTGTTCGTTTGAGTTTCAAACTCCTGGTCTTAGGAGTCACTCTCAGAATCTCTATGACGAGGAGATCAAGATTTGAATCTCGGTCCAGTGTACTTAAGAGGTTTTCTAACAAATGGTTTTCCACTCCTCCTCCAGTCAATTGCAGCTACACTTCCTTCTAAATTCAACCTTCCTAACCCCTAACACATTAATGTAATTAGTACATAAACGTACAACCTGAATAAGTGACGAGAAGTGCTAAAAAAAAAGCAATCTTAATTGGCTTTAGGTAATAGAATTGAAGGAAGTAGAATCAATTTTACATTACTTATTGTGGGCTTGTTTTTTAGTGCCTATTCTGGTGCCTAAGAATCCACTACCTAATCATAAGCTGCAACTGTTCAAATATTTGTAAAAATGACAACAAAATATCAAACTATTCTATTGACTTTTAATTACACTGTTTGTATGGATATAAATTGAGCTGTTTGGTATTAAATAAAAAACTATATATATAGGATATATACCTACTCACGCCGTTCCCTTATTGGGTAGGCAACCAACTGTGCATGTAGCTCAAAAAACAACTCCGTACTTAATTCATCTTCACTAACTTTCTCCACACTTCCCTATCCTTGGATACTCCCTTCAACATCCATACATCGAGTCATGTATGCTCTTTTAGTCTTGAAACTTTTAATGTTTTTCTTTTTCACATATTCGACTACCACATTTAACCACGTCTTACACAGCCTACCCCTTCCTTTTGGTCCACACACTCTTACCTTCATATATCTGCTTCGTCACTCGATCCACACTCATCCTCTCAACATTCCCAAACCAACGTAAGACGTTCACATTAGCCTGTTAGTTTCCCTCTCAAACTGCACCCATTCATTACTGACTGTCCATACGAGTTTTTACACAAACATTCCTTAGATATCTCATTCCAACCGCATTCACCTTGCACCTGTGTTTCTCCTGACAAACCTCACGCTACACATCCATAAAAAAGGTTTTTCATAATATCAAGGCAATCAACTATGTTTTTAAATGTTTTAGTTACACATTTAAGGAAATAGCAATAATATTAGCCGTAAAGTACACATAATTTAACGTATGTTTGTAAGACTTATGTCGGTACCTGCATTGAACCCAGGTAGGTCCTCCATTATCTGTACGGCTGCCTGAACAGCGTCGACGACAGAACCACCAGAAGCCAGGACTTCATAGCCCCTCTTAACAGACACTCGGACACCTTTCAGTTTACCCTCCACGGCACTTTCAGGTATATCACCTGCACCTCCATGGACCAATACAAGGGGCTCCACCATTTTCAAAATATCACTATAGTGCCTATGATAGAGATATACCTATATATTGTCTGATAGCTCCTCCCTCTATATATACAGGAGCTATCAGACAATTGAAAACTTTTAAACAGTTGATAAAATACGCTAGGACCACTAAAATAGTGAGAAAACCTTTGATCTTAAACTAAGTACACATTTGTAATGAAACAATTGTATCTGGTCTCCAGTCTTATCTAATCTATTCCCTCCACAAATATGGGCTTCAGTGGTGTACAAACTGTTGTCTTGGGACATTTAAACCTTTATTATATAAATTAATAGTATGTATTACAAACACAACCAAATAAACTTTGATGTAACACTAAATTGAAAACCATGAATAAGTACTCATAAAGTTTACCTATTTAAATATTATTTTACTAAATAAAATATTTTAATCAACTTGATGAGACCTACCTGAACATTAAAAAAAAACAATATTCCAGAGTATTACCTTAATAATGAATATAGGAACCAACTCAAGGCACATATATGTCCTTCTTAATTCAAGTGTAGATTTTCAAACTATATTAACCTACTAGCACCAAATATTTTCCAAGTTTACACGGAGAAAGCAAATAGAATGGCAGGCCATACAGGTAAAGTTTAAACAAAGCTCAAAATGTTGCCAGTCAATGAACCTGTTTGTGTGATATCAATAAACAACAGACTATTTTGTTTTGTTATAATATAACAGGGGTGTCAAAAACCAGAGGCACACCCAGGGGAGGACAAATGGGGCAGTTGCTATCCCCCTCCGAAGACCCAAATAATTTGAATAAAAGTTTAAAATATATAAAGTTGAACTATAAAATCAAGCACTGAAGATGTGTTAAATGAATTAATCTACTTTTTTTTTTAGTCTAATAGGCAAACAATTTCAACAATTTGCTAAGACCACTCCAAATAGCTTCAAGATGCATCCACATTTTTTACTTGAGAGAATCTTCGACCTCTCTTTTGGGTTGGAGGGAAAACCTCTTTAAAAAAAACACTTTTATTTCCCTACCCACCCCTCAACCCCCAAAGTATGTTTCTGGGTACGCCACTGTGTCAAACTCTCCCGATGTTAAAGGCTAAACCACTAGAACATGAACATACTCTGATCGAGTGCTCACCAATTCCAGCAATTTACTATTTTTTATCAACTAGCTTTTACACACAAATAACTTTTAAAAATCCCGCTCTTTACTAACTAGTAAATTGGAAATATAATCCAATTTATAAAAGCTAAATATTCTATTTAGGAATTCACAGTCAAAATGTATTAACTAAGTCCAAGCAAATAGGCCAAAGTCTAAATTATATTTTCAAAACTTGAAAGTAATCTATAACGAACATAAAATTGTTGGAAGCTGGGCTTATAAAAATATTTCCTTAAAATCCCTGCAATTATTTAGAGCCTTGTAGGCCTATATTAATATTTTATTAAGTTCTAACAATATCAACTAAAAACCATCGGTTAAATCCACTTATGTGTGAAGGAGACGAAGAACCTTAGTTTAAAATAAAATCTCAAACTTTAAGGTAATGAGAGAACTTTTTTTTTTAATTCGAGCTTCCCAAATTTTAAATTTAATCTTGAACGTTCTTTACTTTTTTTTTACCGCGACATTCTCAAACAATCATTCCTACCACTACAGGGCAGGACTAACACCCCCAAATATTTCATTTACCCCCTTCCAGGCAGTACTGACAAACTAACCATTACATTTAACTTCTACAAAATAACTAGATGGACATTTGTGGATGAAATTTTAGAGCTGTCGTCTGTATATCATTTTGTAAGAGAGAAAGAAACTTTCGGACATCCCTTTCTCTCTTACACCCATACAAGGCAATGTGGCATTTTGACATAGTTCATTAATTTGATTGAATATATGAGATACATCAATGTGTGATTAGTTAAATAAAATAAATATGTTAGTAAAAGGTTTTAAGAGCATAGAAAAGTTCGAAACTGTTTAGTTTTTCCTTTGAATAAGTTAATGTAGCCTAATATATGCGATGATTTTTGAAGGAAGCTCGCTTGTAGGGCTTATTTGGTACCAGAATCCTACCCTATAATTGTTTTTAGTTAAGTTAAAATACCTTCCAGAAGGACATTTTTACTTCAGTTATAAATGGACGTTTATCCTACATATATATGATAGTATTTTGGTACGAAATGAAGCCTTACAGATTGGGATTATTACTAAATTCAGGGTTTGCTTGACGCTCGTTCCTTACTGTAGACGATTTTCTTTTGAATTTTTTGATTGGACAAAGTCTCTTACTATCTCATTGGTTGAAACAGTCACCTGATTACAAATATTGACTCTGTAATCGTAAATAGAATTTCTTATGGACCAGGAACACAGAGTACGGACTACGGATATGAAGTCTGTGTCGGGAGCTTTGGACTTCTCAAAATCCTTTTTGAATTGAACTTGGGCATAAAGCTTCTGAATGCTTAAAAAAAAAAAAAGTTGCAATCTAGTAGCAGCTAAAACAAAAAAGGCAGAAATAATTGGAGTTTATTTACTACTATGACGAGTAAGACAAGTTCAGAGCTACCGCACACATGACGATGCGTAAATATGAGATTTCTGATTTTAATGATGAATCAACAGGTCTTGAATTTACAACAGCAAACAACGAGAAGCTTGAAAGCGGAGGCAGTGGAGATGTTATGATAAATATTAATAATGGTTCAATGAAATATATCTGATATACATAGTCCATGTGCCGAACTTGAGTTTGAAATCAATCAGATGGTGAAAAAATGGCTCACAAAGTTATTTTTTCATCAAAAGAGAGCAGAATCAATCAGTATCAAGAGTGTACAATTAATTGTCGAGCTATAGGAACACAGATGGTCTTTATAGACTAGACATAGATGGTGAGCTGCCTTCTAAAATTACTCCTGATTCTGAAAATGATTCTCCTCTGCCTCAAACTCTCTCTTCCTCCCCTCTCTTGGATTAGCTCTAATCTCCCTAGACCCACTTATTCCAGGAGAGTAATCTCGCCTTCAACTCATAGTCACCTTACTTCAAAGCATGTTTTATCACCAAGGGACCCCAGAATTCCTCACGCCATAATCCTTCAGTCCAGCCTGACTTTCGAGCCGACACCCTGCTTTGTCTTCGAAGTTTTGAGTTTAATCGCTGCCCAGCATTTGGATTGGCTGCATGGACAATATGTGTCATGTCGGGAGAAATATTTTTATTCATAAAGTAACAGCATTTTGTCACAAATAATTTGAGTTTAATCGCTGCCCAGCATTTGGATTGGCTGCATGGACAATATGTGTCATGTCGGTAGAAATATTTTTATTCATAAAGTAACAGCATTTTGTCACAAATAATCAATAAAATAAAGTCTTCAATTTAAAGATTATTATGTTGTGTTGATTTATTCAGTAGCCATATTCCTTATGTAACTTGACTCAAAACCCAGTCAGGACAATTAACACTACAAGAACAAAGGGAATAAAAATGAAATCCATTTCATGATGAATGGCACGAGCATTGAACATGTGATTTAACAGTATAGGACCGGGGGAGCAGATTGTTTTAGTAAATATGCAATAAGTTTGTGTCAAAGTGGATCATATTTTAAACGCTCTAAAGGGAAAATTATAAGATCTTAATAGTGACATGAGTTTGCTAAGTCAATACCTTAAAGTGTACCAATATATAATTGACCTGCTTTGGTGGCCGCATGGTCTAAGGCGCTACTCTCGCAGTAGGCCAGACTGCCGATTACAGGGAGATTGAGTTTCGAATCTCGGTAGGGTGTACTGAGGGGTTTTTCCCACTCACCTTCCACACAAATGCGGGTACCCTTCCTCTAATCGCTTAAACCATTAGCGTAATTAGTACAAATGAGTTGTACCTTTTACTAGAGCCAAAACTATTTTACTGATTGGGCTATAACTTGTATCTGGGGTGTTCAGAAGGTTCCCCCAGAGGGGTTTTTGGAATTAAATATCCAACCCAAATTTAAGGGTAGTTTACTGAAGGGCAATTAAAGAAAAATTAATTTTCTTGAAATTTGCTCCAATGATTTTGATTAAATTTTATATGTAGACATTGTTTATTATTAATAACAAGATGGCAACTCTCATTTTTTCATGAAAATGACTTTAAACTTACTTTACACGAGAAAAATGTTTCTATTTTCATAATTTCTCCGCAACTATTTGAGATACGAAATAACTTATCATTATAAAATATTAGTACTATTAAAGATACAAATATTTTATTTGAAATATATTTTTATTAAACCAATCATTTCTAAGCTATAATCAAATATATATACTTTTAAATTCAGGACTTTGAAAAAGAATTTTATTCTTATGTTCTTTGGTGGACAAAGATGTTCCTCTTTTCTCAATTTTTCTGTAACATTGTTCCTAGTTCCATAGAGTAAGTAACAGTGTATATTATTTCATTTAAGATCTTTAGTGTAATGTTTATACAACAATGTATGGACCTATCATTTCGTTTCACAATTCTTATGAGTTTATAGTAAATGTATATTTTAAAGTGTGTGCGGTGCGGTGTATTGATTGCAGCTCATAGTGGTAGGTTCAGTAAATTGTGCATTGGCAAACCTAACTCCATCCCACTTCTTCCCAAGGTTAAAAAACTATTCAAACAATCAAGTTTTTATTAGAATATTATTTTATTGACATTGATACACAGGAGTTTATTAACAACCTAGTCTAGTGGGGGGTAAGAATTCGAAGGGTAATTAAAAACAAAATACACCAATTTACTTCTAGAGAAAGGTTAGATGCACATTTCCAGTGCACTCGGCCGAACTCAAGTATAATACTCAAACTCATGTTTTTAATAAATGATAAAAAATACTCCACTGTTCAAAATCATCGTACACGAACAAAAAAACACATTCAGATATACACATGTTTAATACAAAGACGTGTGTACAGATATGAGTGGTTTACACTCTAGAGTAAACCTTGTCTTTTCAAGTCCTCGAAAGTCTTCCTGTTGACCACATTGCCGAGAGAGTCCTCGTACTCTTCTTCTTGCTCCGGCTGCCAGCGCTCGCACTGCTTCTGGGACTTCAACTTCTCCCACACTACCAACATGACAACATCACACTGTCAGCGTATTCAAACATCAGGGTGGGAAAATGTAGTAACATACATTGTTCAGAACCGATCAAAAATGTTATGAACAGGGGTGTTGCGTCAGGGTAGATTATGAGACTAAGTCTTCTCAAAACTTCTTCTTGAAGGTTAAGATAAATAATTATATTCTACTATAATAATTACATTTGGAGTACATGAGATAGTAGAGGAAGTAAGACTGAGATGGTATGGACATGTAATGAGGATGTTGGAGTACATGAGACAGAAGAGGAAGCAAGAGTGAGATAGTATGGGCATGTAATGAGGATGGAGAAAGATAGCAAGGGAGGCCAAGAAAGAGATGGGAGGAACAGATAACAGAAAATGTTCAAGTGAGAGGAGATGAATGGAAGAAATTAAAGGAAGAAGAGTTGTGGAAAAATAGAAGATGGAGCTGTTTTACTAAACTGACCTGGCCACAGGCTGGGAACATAGGATGATGATGATTATGATGAGGATGATGATGATGATTATGATATTATAAGTTTAAAAACAACCCCAAAGGGATGAAGCTGCCAAAATTGCATCATATAAGGAAAGGATTTCCACTGGACTAGAGTTTTAAAAATCCTGTATACATGAAAGACTTTCAGAACTAAACCATTCCTACTCCAGAACGTTAATATGATATCATAGCTAGACATTTTTAGTTTTTACTTTAAGAATATTGAACGACATTGACGCAGAAAAATATCCTCCCAATGAAAGTCACAACACAAAGATTCTCTAACTTAGAAACTAGTGTGTCATACTTTATTTTGTGTAAAGCTCAAGTCTAAAAAGTGCGTACACAATATTAGTTGTCAGCAGGTAAAATTGTTGTTTCTGAACACCTAAGTGTCTATAGAGGCGAGCAAGAAAATGTTGCATTCCTACAGTACACGGAGCCAAGGAGGAATGTGATTGGTTGTTAGGAGGTTGCAGTTTAGGGTGTGAGCACACTTGTTGGGATTGACCATGGAATAGCCTCGGGTTGTTGTTTTCTGGCGTTACCCATATTTGGTAAAAAAAAGGGTCAAGTTAAAGAGTTCAGGGCAAATTAATACACCTGGGCCTGGATTCACTAACGGGAGCAAATCTGCTCCGGCGCAAGTATAGAAATGGCGCAACTTTGCGCCCAAGATGCTCCCCAAGATGCGCCTTATTTATTTGCTCCATTTCCGTATTCACTAAACAAGGCGCAAACTGGTGGCAAGATTATGGTGACGTCACCATAAACGTCATCAATTGTGCTGTTTCGACCAATCCTTGTGAAGAATTTCCTTTCAAAGTCAAGGCTACTTTATTTTAAATCTCTAATGAAAATGACAGCAAATACAAGGATTTCTAAATATTTTGCTTGTAGACTAGCAATAAAATTAGAAACGGCCTCTTTGTGGGTGCTTTACAAAACCAATATTAGTATATTATTTAGTATTTATTAATATTATTAGTTTAAAGCTTAAGTTCCATTAAGAAAACATTTATAGAAACTTTAAAATTTATTTTAAAGCTATACTAACCACCATATTTACTGACGCGATGTCTTTGGATTTGGAGGAATACAAACCTCTTTGGATCTAGACAAAGATTACACAGTTCGTGGTTTCGTTTGACGTTTTGTTTTGTAATAATGCAATAAATGCCATTACGTTGCTTGAATGTAAGATTTCAACAATAAAAGGTAAGTAATTGCTTTGTTACCACTATCTAAATTGAAACAAATTTTGTGCTTGACAAACGTCTGTTATTTTAATTTCTTTATTATTAATTGGAGTACAGTTAACTAATTATTGTATTTTAAGCCATAACGATAATATGCCGCCATTTAAATTTATTGAAGTGACAATCATGATTTTAATAGTTGCGCCTACTCTTGAGTGGTGGCAAATAAAAGGCGCAACTTTGCTCTCAAATTGCGCCTGCTTCTTTTAGTGAATAGGGATTTGGGCACATCTTTCAAACTTGCGCTGGCGCAACTATTTGCTCCTGTTAGTGAATCCAGGCCCTGTAGGCTCTAAAGGGCATAAAAGGCCAGGGAAAGGGCTTGCTTGGAGTGTTTATAATTATTTCTTGTACCTCTTGGGAATGCTTTCCCTTCCTCTCACACACTTCTCCCCGAGGTCACCCTTAGCAGACGTAGGGCCCTGGGAAAACATAGTTTGCCCCCCAGTTATTTTCTCATCCCGCCCTTCCCTTAAAAAAATCAATACAAAACTTAATGTAACTACAGTAGTTTGCACCTATATATCAATTTTCAGGCGCATAAGATATTAGGAAATGCCCTAATTATTAATACTAGAAGTCGTTTTTCTATATATAAGGGTTGATTTCTCCTCAACCCTTTGTTCCATTTTCTTCCCCAACGAACTTGACCTGAATAAAGGTACAAGAACAACTGTGCTAAGTTTGAATTAAATTGATTAATACGTTCAAATATTGTGAGACATATCCACCACGAGAGACAAATGCAAATCGGTAGAGTTAAAACAAGATAATTTGTTTCATTTGTACAGTAAATCAACCAAACTATTATGATTTGTTCCACTCTGATAATATTTGACATATTTTGACTCACATGCTAACGCATCCTCAATCTGCGTTACATTAGCGAAATGGGCTGTATTGGGAATCCCCAAACATCTCATACCATGGGCATGACGCCATTCCTGAAAAACAAATAGGGATGTATGAATATCTGAAAACTTTAAAGTCACTCTATCGAGTGAGCTAAGGTGTGTTTAGACTGGTGACATTTTAAATATACTCACACTCAGAAGTTTTTTTAAATACTCGACTCATGTTCGACTTGAATGAAAAAAAGAACAACAAAAAAACCAAGCTCTCAAACCTCTAATTTATTGAGATTCAAAATTTTGAATCAAATCTGAATCCTAGTCAGATTTTAATTCAGATTTGAAATTTTTAGGTTTACACAAGCTTAAAAATATATATATTTTTTAAAAAAGGTGTATAGAATCCAACCAGTGTGAATACTTACAGCAAAATGTCTTTGGAAAGCCTTGGGCCCCTTGTAAGTGAAATTTCCACAAATCTCACAGTTGTAGCTGATGTTCAGCCCATGGAGCTTATAAAGCCAGTATGGGATTGGCTGTAACAAAGTATTTAATATTACATTTATATTCTTACTTGTAAAAACAACTAACAACTCTGAGCTATTGATTTGTGTGGGTGTATGCATGAAATTAATTATGAAGCAGCAAAATATGCAAGTTTCATTTTTTTAAATTTTCTTTTTAACTTACTACCTGTTCAGGTTATATGTTTATTTACTAATTAAACTAATGGCTTTACAGATTAGGAAGGTTATATTTATATGAAGTGTACCCAAATTTGCACGGAGAGTGGAAAATCAGTTTGGAAAAACCACCCACAGTACACCTGACTGAGATTCGAACCTGTACCTCCCCGTCATGGAAAGTCTAGTCTACTGCGCGAGTAGCGCGTTGGACCACGCGGCCACCGGAGCAGGTCACATTGTTCTTGTTTATTTGCACATTATTCCTCCCGAAACCACCCACCTTGCCATCCCAACCTAAGGGAAGGTTCTTTGGGTTGTAGGGCACATCTGAGTCATCATCATCGTCTGACTCACTAGCGCTGGCATCAGCATCTGAGTCATCTCTCTCGCCTTCTGTGCGTGCCTGCTTGCGCTGGACGTTCTCCTTGGTAGCGTTTCGCTGTTCAGACACTAACTCTGTGAATCTGTAATAGCAATAATTAAATGTTTGGTGTTTCATGAAATGTGAAGTTTGGTGTTAGGTGTCTGTAACGTGGTGCGCAAAGCTTTGACTAGAATTTGTACACAAAAAAAATCTTTTGTAGTTGCTTGATTTATCATAATATAATGAAATAATATGAATAATTGCGTAATAAAATATTTTCCAAGTTATTTTAATGCATAGGATTAGAGAAAGAAGCACAATATAACATGTTTACAAGAATAAAACTAACAAAAAATATTTGAACTTTTTTTTAAATTTGGGTTCGAGAATATTTTATATATTTGCTTCGGGTTTGATTTGAATTGAAAAGACGGACTTCACACTCCTATAAAAAAACTAATCTTTTTGCCTATAATACCGTATTGGCCCGAGTATAAGACGACCCACCCTATTTTTCCCTTGGCCGAGTAAAAAAAAAAGCCTGAAATGTAAGACGACCCTTAACCTATTTTCTCCATTTTCACATTTGTTTATCTGTTTTGACGATGTGCCGTGTTTTTCTACGCTATCAGGCGCCATTGGAAAAGATAAAAATATACTGTAATTAAAACCGCACTAAACTATACTATATTTAAGTTCCTGTAATTAATTCACACAAAAAACAAACGAATATGAATCAAGATAATCAGCAGGCAGCTGAAGTCACGTACCATGGAGAAAAGAAACACTATTACTAAACACTGATTCGTGCAACTAGTCGCTACACAGCAGCACCATCATATTACTGAGCACTTACAAAGCGCAGCGAGACTTCTGTAAGGCTGAGGATCTGATACATCCTTGCCTGTGGCCATGCCAGTCCTAAAAAAATCTTATAACGAAATTATTTTAAAAATGTAAGTCTAATATATTGTTCAAAATATGTATTTTTTGTGATTTTTCCAAGTGTTATAAAACAATTTTTAGGGCTTTTTTTTATTTGAGAACTTTAAAATATAAATCCAATGTTTTTAATTACAAAAATCAAATCTTTATTTACCATACACAATACAGGGTGTTTATTTATAATGGTTGCATTCTCTCAGTACATACCTGTACACTTGTGCCTCTAGGAAAGCAACGTCTCTCTGTCGTTCGCTCTCTTTACCTCGGCCAACCTTGCCCGGCTTGTTCTTGGTGAACAAGGACGGGTCCAGGGACTTCTTACCCTTGGTGCTAAACAGACGCTGGGCTCGCTCTTCTAGGGTACTGTCAACAAGAACCGCACAAACCCTGTGTAAGCTATCTAGCTTCCGAGAATCACCGTATGCTCATGTGCAAACAAATAACAGATAGGTATTGAACATTATTAGAGTTAAATGGTTCATTAGCACTTATAGCCAAATAAAACCGGCCCCAAGATATGTAAATGGAACCATGCTTCATCTGTGGAAATGAAGAGAAATGGGTTGATGAATCGTTCGCTAATGTTCTCGAAGAGTCATTGGCAGTAATTTACACATTTACCCTTTTCAAGTTGTTTTAATTCATGCACAACACTCACACGAGAGGGTTTAATTTCAAATCCGTGAAGTAGGGGCCAGTTTTATTAGGTCCACCCTGTATAAGAGAAATCTGAACAATTGAAATTTAATTTACTATCAAGAGAACGTTAGAATGTTTATAATGTTTTTATTTCTATACAATGTCAGCATAGTGTCAGCTTTCCTACACTTAAATTTAATTGTTTTTTAGTAAACATTTGTTTGAATTGGGAAAATGAACACATATCAAGTTAGTAAAAATAAAAACTACTTCTCTCCAAAAGTCAAATTGTCATTCCAGCCGATGTTTATCCCTTGGCGAGTTTTTAGCCAGTGTTTCCCTACACGTTTTTGTATTATTCCCAGATCTCCACAGAATTATTTTATTTGTTAAAATAGCTGTTCTCACCCCCCACACTTGAGTCCGAGTGCCATGAGCGCTGACTTGAGCCTATCCAGCCCCAGCGACGCCAGTTCCTCCCAAGATGAAAAAGCCGACAAGTCGAGATGAGCCCCGACGTGGGTCAACGCACTACCTGTCTCTTTCTAAACAATCAAACCAGAGAAGTTACAAGACAAAAATAGTGTTTGAGGGCAATATCAAATAAAACAGTTTAAATTCAAGGGTTGGAGACTAAGTTTTCAAATAAGGTAATCATCATCAACTGTTTACAGCCTATGGCCGGATCAGCTTAGTAAAATGCCTTCATCTTCCTCCATCCTTCCACCATTTTCCTCCTTTAATTTCTTCTATTCTTCTCCTCTCACTTGAACACTTTCTGTTATCTGCTCCTCCCATCAATTTTTTGGCCTCCCTTGCGGTCTTTTTCCTACATACTTCTGCTCTATCATTTTCTTTAGCATCCTCTCTTTTTCCATCCTCATTCAAATGACCAGAGAACATACTAAAGAGACACGCTTGAAACTAAATAGCATGTTTTCAAAAGCCATTTTCCCTGTCACAATTATGATCGGAACAATAGTGTGACATTACTTTTGGCCGCTCATGCAATACAACTGTAACTGGTCAATAAACACGTGACATGACTTACGGGCCATCCTGGGAAGGTCCCCGCCTCCCACTGCTGTGCGAAGGTCTTCTGTACATGTTCCATCTCCGTGTTGAGGTCTAACAGAGGTTTGATCCTTTGAATATAGCCATGGAGGTAATCCAGAAGACATTCCAGATACTTGCGGTACTCGGACGCCTTGCGCTCTTTCGGAATGTCAAACAAGTGGTCGAATGTTGTCAAGTAGGTTATATAATCCACTTTCTGGGAATCAACAACACACAGAATTACTGAATGTTCAGACAAGTAAATTTACAATAATAATTAACAGGCTAAATGAGTAGTTAGCACATCCTAGTCTTACCCTGGGTTTGACTGATAGCATTGAGGATGGTGTTTTCCTCACTGTGATTTTTCATACTCTCTCCAGGTTAGTGGTGATACAGTTCTCTGAAACCACTTCTTAACCAAAGTTTATCGTACATCAAATCTAAAGATCAGCAACGTGAGAACGTATTTAACCAACTCACCTCGATGCCTTTCAGGTTGACATATTTGACATAACATTCATGAAGATCTAAATACTTCCCATAGCCTTCTTCGTCTGTAAACTCCACAATGTCTGAAAGGAAATGGAAATAACTTTATTAAATAAAGTGCAGAGCTATTATAAGAAATAAAAGAGGAAATAAGAAAGCAATGTTTTTATTACTGGTAATATTCAACTGTAATTATTTTGTTTTAAAAAGTCAACGTGAAAGAAGTATCTTATGTTGGTTTGGGAATGTTGATAGGATGAGAGTGGATCGAATAACGAAGCAAATATATGAAGGTAGAGTGTATGGATCAAAAGGAAAGGGGTAGGCCATATGAGACGTGGCTAAATGTTGTAGACGAATTTGTGAAAAAGAGAAACATTAAGAGTTTTAATAATAAAAGAGCATGTATGACTGTATGAATGTTGAAGGGAGTATGTAAGGATATGGAAGTGTGGAGAAAGTTAGTGAGGATGGATTAAGTTAGGAGTTGGTTTTTTGCCTATCCTGTTAGGGAACAGCGCGATTAGGTATGTAATATGTATGTATTTATTACCATATTTTATGATTTATATTAAAACCTATTACTTCAGAGATATTTCATAACAAATATTATGTGCTTTATTTCAACTCACTTGATTGTTCTTCTGTTGGGTTCTCCCTCAGTTTAGCCAACTCTTCAAACTCAACTGACATAGGAATGCTTATCTAAAATGCACAAGAAAATCATCTTTAAGCTTCTAATAAAGTTTAAAAAAAAATATCATTCAATTCAACATCAATTTAGGTTGATTTATTCCTTTGTAGAAGAAATCAATCTGACAAAAAAATAGTTCTAAAATTTACATGAAAAGTGTAAAAACAAAAAAACATTGCTACAGATTTTGTTTAGTATTCATAAGCTTTTTACATACATACTTAGATTAAAATACAGCAAAGTCCCTACTATTCGACTGCCGATTATCCGACATTCTGTTTTGTCCGACATATATATAAAACGCTATTGGCGTGACCTCGCCGCAAGGAAGAGAAGCAAAGTGTGGAAACAAACTTCAATCGACCATTTTTTAAACAGTGACTTTTGCATTTTTCATATTACAGTAGTCTAATAAAAGTTGTATTTAAATGATTTAAAATCCTTAGTTCTGTTTCACAAATAAATTAATAGTTTTGTAATTTATTATGGAGTAGTTACTAATACTGTTTTGCACTTCCATTTAATTTGGATTTGTTTTGTTCCAGCCCCTCCCCTTGTTTCTGTACTATCCGACCACCTGTCAGTCCCGTTTAGATCGGAAAGTTCGGACTCTACTGTATAAGATAGATATTCAACAGGTAACAATCTTAATATTGTAAACATAGTTTTAGCATTTCCTCAGAATCCTGAAACAAGGGGAAGAATGAACAGTGAAATGATTTCTTATTTTCACTCCCTACAGCGCCGATCTTAGTCAGCAAATTAAGTCACATGATATGAAACATGAACAGTAAGTTTGTTATTTAAAAGTATATTAAACAAATAAAAGTTAAAGACATTATATTTCAAAACTAACCTCGTTTGGTAAGCGCCTGTAGAAATCTTTGATGGCTTTCAAACGTAAGTAGAACTCAGCGAACTCGTTTGGGCCAGACAAAGCTGCCACTTCCTCTTTTCTCTGACCATCTTTATCTTCGTAGAGCTCTCGTAGATTAGTAGTACTGTCCATGTGGTGCTGACAAAATAAGCCACAATACTACTATACAACCAATGGAACAGCTTTACATTTTAAAATGTTTGCACAAACTTTTTTTTTAATGATAAACGAGAAGTGGAGATGAGCCTTTCGAAAAATTAAAAATTTTTATACACATTCTCAAAAATGGGTTTTAACCATTTAGGTCCACTTTGGGTCAACTTGTAATTTCTATTATTTTTTTATGCAACAAGTTTTAGCAAAATTAAATATTGTTTACACTATTGTGAATTTTAATGCATTTCCCACATAGCTCATGAATGCTCAGATTAGAGCAGTACTATTTCTATGGCCCTAGCATTTTATTAAAATAATAGAGATAATATGTATTAAATTTAATAAATCTTAGAAAGCATCATCAAACTCAATTAAAAAAACACTTTAAATTATACTTCTCTTCACCAGTTTTCAGTGTTTATTCACCACCTTTGGTGATATTTATTTGGTGAAAAGTGCAAGTAATATTTACCAGAAATAATATTGAAACAATGAACAACTTAAGATTCTAGGACTAGCTGACACTCTCATGTGTTGAATAGTGAGTGACTCACTTCGGGGACTTCAGGGGGGTGTAATGCGCTATGCTACTCTCGCAGTAGACTGGACTGTCCATCACAGGGAGACCAAGGTTCGAATCTTGGTCGGGTGTACTAACGGTGGTTTCTAATAAATGGTTTTCCACTCTACCTCTACATAAATGTGGGTACACTTCCTCTAAAATAACCTCTCTCATCCCTAAAACCATTAGAGTAATTAGTACATAAGCATATAAGCCAAGTGGATAGCAGTGCTAAAAAAAAGTGAGTGAAGGATGACCTTGAGCAAGAACTGCACCAGCTTTTGGTGTCTAATAAGGTTACATTTTAAACAAGCATTTAGCACTATGTCTTACTACCAGTTCAGGTTATATGCTTAAGTACTATTATTACGCTAGTAGATTAAGAAATGGGAAGGTTGAATTTAGTGGAAGCGAACTCACATTTGTGTGGAGGGAGAGTGAAAAACCACTCCCCATTCACCCGACCGAGATTCGAACCTCGATCTCCCTGTCCTCGGCAGTTTAGCTCAACAAGACTAGCACGTTAGCTAACTACGCCACTGAGGCAGGTCTTAAACAAATTAAATATAAACTAATTTAGTCTAATTGCAAACTAAAGTTGCGTGGAAATTTTGTTTGTATCGTTAAATAAGTTTAGGCCTCAATAAAACTACAAAGCTGACAGGCCAAGCTGTATTATTGTAGCTTACATCACAGTTAAATTTGTAAAAACTACCAGTATTACTTTGATGGTCAAAAACAATAAGAGGTTGAATAAGTACTCACATCAAGTAACATTTTTAGTCGATGATCCGAGTTTATAATTTCTCGATACTGAAAAAGAATAATGACATTTTTAAGAAACTTATGAGGTCACAAAACATTCCCAGTAACAATACAGTATCTACAAGGAGTACCATAGTTAGCGGATTGTGGAGTTGGAAATAGGTTAGCTCACGGAGGAAAATATTAGCCTGAATACATTAGGGCCTAATGTAATTAAAACTGTGCACTTTATGGATTGATCCATGAAGGCAAATAAATGGAATTTTTGTGGTACTAGAAATAGATCTTTAATACCAAGCCTAACTAAACATGTCGACTATCAAAATATTCCTTATATTACATTTAGATACCTACCAGCGTTTGTTACACAATTGGTTCTTATAAACATAAATTTGTTAAAGAATAATATATTTTTCTAACACCAAAAGTTATAATAGCACAGATTATATCTTCAACTAACGCAGCTTGCTCTGTGTTGACATGTAGTATTACCTTTTGAAGGCGAGGAAAATGTTGAAATGTGTCATTTCCTCCTGTAGTGTGAGGAAAATGTTGAAATGTGTCATTTCCTCCTGTAGGGTGAGGAAAATGTTGAAATGTGTCATTTCCTCCTGTAGTGTGAGGAAAATGTTGAAATGTGTCATTTCCTCCTGTAGGG
>CABFWB010001321.1:26488-102617 GCA_902151455.1 Timema bartmani | reverse complement strand
CCGCCTCGTCAACAACTATCGAGAGCTATCTGCTATTCACACACTCGCTGCCCAGTTTGGCCATCCAGTCGCTCGCTCGTCAGTCTGGCCAAACCTTAAGACAGTACATAAAAAGTGCTGCAAAGCTTAATTTAATTTTTGCGAATACTGCCTGTATTGACATTAGCGAGATTCTCAAAAATTGGATGCTAAATGCATAAATTTATATTTTCTATATATGTGATCTCCATCAACTTGTTTGGCCTTAAAACCTACTTTAAAAATATAATCTACCAAAACTAGGGTTGTGTGAAGGTCACTTTTAAAATGCAAAGTGAAGTTTGAATCAGGCAAAGTAAAGACTAAGACGAAGATAAAGTTTTTGTTGTTTCTCATATAACATTACTTTTTCACTATCTATTAAGGAGGCTACATCTAGTAAATACAAAGGTGTAAATTAATGAAAAATAAAATTGTATTTTTTATGATTGCATATCTGAATTTTAATTATCTTTATTTATATGTATTAATCTTTTGTAACAAAAACGTACTTGTAAATTTGCCATGGATAGAGATATTTCCGCGACTAAATATTGGTGTGTTATAAACTGAATGCATGCGAGGAAGATAACACAACTAAAAAACTCTTGTTTACTATATTTTCTTTGCTTCAAACCATTCATGGCGCTATAACTTGCCAGGTATTTTAGTTTCGGACAAAATAATCCTGGTTACATATTTTAATATAGTATAGTTTATTTTCTTTTATTTACCTATTTGCTATATTTATTCTCATGCTATAGACATAACTTAATCATTAATTTGCATTAAGATACTATTTAGCAGCTGTTCTAAAACTTATTATATCTTAAAATATGTCATATGTAGTGAGATATTTTAAATTTGTTGATAATATATCAAAGCTTTTTTCTTCCTAAGGAATGTTTAGAAGATGCGAAGGTTATTGTGGGTGCCGGAAGTCAAAGCAAAGGATATTTGACCTTTGACATTTTGAATCCTACACCACCCCTACTATTAGCCATAATTCTCAATTAATTGTGTAGGGCTAATTTAAATTCTGATTGTATATAATTTCATTTCTTAATTGGAGTAAAAGTCATCACGCAAATATTAACGTAATTTAAATATAAATTTGTTATATCTCTTCATTTATTATAACGGGCATTGACGGTTTGAGGATCTGGTTACCTTATTTATATCAACATTTGATACAAAGAACATTATCAACATTTTGTATAGCATGTTTGAAATAATCCTCATTTAAAATATATTTATAAACACTATATGTAATTAGTGATGTAATCAACTAATGTGTCAGAACAGCGGCTCCAAACCTATTGTTAGCATGTTCGGACAAATCTTTATTTCCTTATCGGTGATTTGGCGAATACATTTTTGGGGAGGAAAGGGTAGATTATCACATGATTGTTTTTGTCTCTCCAAGTAAAAGCAATTTATCTAATATAGGGAGCTGTATGTGGAGGGTGAATATTTAAAATATAGTTAACATCATCAAAACAATCTCCATTGCAGTCGTCTGTGAACAAATGACCGCCTTCCTGTGTCAAAGTTAGGTGTGCTTGCGTCTTGCCAAAACCTAGGTCGGGGGATTGGGCGGTAACAATTGATTTTCTTCAAGAGGCAGCCATTACCTCTTTGTCCAATGGCAGAAGTGTAAAGTGTGTGAACTGTGTTCTTTTCATTGTAAAAGCCATATTGAGTTTGTCCCCTTTTATATGTTTCTATTTATCTTTCTTGTACCTTCTTCCAGATATAAGAGATAGGAACAAGTTGCAACTCACGTTGTTTCATTTATTTAATCAGGATCTTCTCTGGTGACTCCATCCGTAGGGTCACTCAAGAAACCACTCCACTCCGCTTCAATTCCTTAATTCCAATTCTCTTGATTTTAATCATCATAATCATGCACAGCCTGTCTCGAACATTAGCATCTCCATTTACTTCTGTCCTCCTACCACCTCTCTTCCTCCACTCCTCCATTTCGACTATCCTCCCCTCTTCACATGCCCATACCACCTCAATCTCTCCGTCTCTATCCTATCCTCCTTCACTCTGTCCATCCTTGTCAATATACTATCTAATAATACCTTCACCTATTTCTTGGTTTTTACACTGGGATAGTTTTTTTTCTCTCTTTTTGTTAGAGATAATCTTAAAGGATCCCCCTCCTGTCCATCCATCATCCACTTTTGTTATTGAATTAAAATGGTTGTATGATTGCTGTATTAATGACTAGGGTGATGATTCCTGATGTGTTGTGTATTTGTATACACTATAATACATTTGTGAAATGTTCACAACTCAACAGAGTAAGGAAGGAGATAAACAGTCTCACATTCAACCAATCACACAGCAGGACCACAGCGGCGTTCAGTCCGTTTTACCAGGACTCCTTGAGCTCATCCTGGAAGTGTCTGTATCAAAGGATCACCGGGGCTGCTCCTTGCATCTTCCTGGCGACCAGAGTTAACGTTGCCTTGTCGTGGGAGCGACAACCGGTTCATTCAGGCAACAGGACCCAAAACTTCCCCGCTTTATGATGCCCTTGTTTTGTAACTATTGGTCGACACATTCCTGCTTTGTCTGGGTCAGAACTCTGCTCTTGCCTCTTTCTGCGTGAGTTCGCACTGTTCCTTCCCTCACTTACCACCTTAAGTTCTCTAGTTCGCACTGTTCCTTCCCTCACTTACCACCTTAAGTTCTCTAGTTCGCACTGTTCCTTCCCTCACTTACCACCTTAAGTTCTCTAGTTCGCACTGTTCCTTCCCTCACTTACCACCTTAAGTTCTCTAGTTCGCACTGTTCCTTCCCTCACTTACCACCTTAAGTTCTCTAGTTCGCACTGTTCCTTCCCTCACTTACCACCTTAAGTTCTCTAGTTCGCACTGTTCCTTCCCTCACTTACCACCTTAAGTTCTCTAGTTCGCACTGTTCCTTCCCTCACTTACCACCCTAAGTTCTCTAGTTCGCACTGTTCCTTCCCTCACTTACCACCTTAAGTTCTCTAACTAGAACTCTGGAAATTTTTTATTAATTTGTTTTTCTTCTGGAAATTTGATTTGACTTGAATTATTTTTTGGCACTTTAGATTGTAAACAGTCGGTTAAAACCATATATTTTTAGTTAACAAACAGTTTTAGCAAAACAAGATTAAAGGTGCTTGTTAAGTCTAAACAATTAATATTTTCAACAAAATGTAACTTTGGTTTGGAGCCACATTAATAGTAGGTATTGCGTAAAACTGTGAATGAATACTACGTTGTGTGTGATTTATGTGTAGTTATTGTGCCTTACTGTCATTTGTGTACACATGAAATGTAAATATAGGTATATGGTTTAGAGTGGTGTTGTATTCCCACAATTATTGGAGTTATAAAAGGTAACTGAATTGCCTGGAGTTATCGTGTAGGTAGTTACTCTCTCTCTTTATTATTTATTGTTCTCCACATCTTACTTTTTAACTAAACTTTCAGAATTGATGATGTCTTAGGTTTTAAAATCACATATTTGTTTAATATATATTAACATCGACAATTAATTGTTTTATTGAGTTGTTTTGTTAAAATAATGACTTTTTTTAACAAATACTTTGGAAAGCAGGTTTACTCATGTACCATCTGTTTACCCTGAAATGTAAGTCTTACCTTGACTGATTACACTATGACCCTATCTTATAAGCTACACCATAGTGAAACCAAGCAAGGTAAGCTTCCACTCTTATAGGACAAGCTGATCCTGCAAGCTTTATCACGAGGAGCAGCTTGCAACGACGTCGCATGCGTGGACATGAAGTGTAAAGTCTATGTAAAATTCTCCATTACTGTTTTGTTGGCAATTTGTCGTTTATAAGTTTAGCCTAGTAGGCCCCCAAGTTCACAATTAAAACACATAATTATGACATTTTCAGGGTAAATCAGCAGAAGAGAGTAGAACACAGATTGGACTATCCTTGTTTACATGTTTAAAGTTCATACTCTTCAAATAATAGTGTTGTTTGGTACTTTTCAGTAATATTTGTTCTACATGGTTCCTCCAGGCTAAGATTACTTGTTGTGTAATTACATTATAAATGTAATTAATGTATCTTATAATGGTGTTACTTGATGTTTCAAAATGTGTGGCAGCCTAAAACTTTTTTTTTTACTGTTTGATTGTATAGAACTGTTCCAAAAGTTAGTATTGAATTAATTTGATTGTTAAAAGTTGTATAAAATAATGTTTATAGAATGTAGGGGTGTGTGAAGTCAACTTTTTAAAATTTCAGGTAAAGTTAATATTCTCAGAGTTGGATCGAATTTGGTTGAATCAAATTTTGAATATTTAAAAGAGTTTTATATTGAAAATAAATTTTAGGCACTAAATAAAATTATTTTAAAATGTTAAACTATGTTTTTGGTGGCATATTTATTTGTTTTGGCGGCAGAAAATGTATTACGCATCCAGCCCAACGGCTGTGCACTAAATCAATTAGGAAAGTACACACTATTTTTTATCCCCCCTGAAGTAACTTAAAATGTTCCACAATTAAAGGTTGAAGTTTATTTTCTCTGCTTGCTTATTTAACATTTGGTAACATTTAATTCAAATCATAGTTCTAACTTCGCACCAAAGTTTTTTGATTTTGTGAAATATATATAATACCTATATCAGTAAGTAACAGTAAGTAAGAAATTCTAACGACGCATGGCTGCCACATATAACAAATTCATTCATGTTACTATTGGACAGCAATGTGTGGCTCTCTGGATTGTGGCCGCACAGTGCACCATTCGCTGTAGGGCAGCAAGCTAACCTTGCATTATTCCAATATGGTATAGCTTAGAGTCATAGTTAAATACGTCAAGGGACGATTGATACCTTTTAGGGCAAAGAGGTACATAATAGCACAAAATGTCAAAACTTGCAAATAAAAGTGTATTTTAACTTTAGATATTTTAATTGATGAATCTTCATAATAATTGTTCAAGCCAAAATTAAAAAAAAATATTTGAAGTTGATGCTGACAAATATATGAAGTGAAGTCAAAGATTTGGTATCTTCACACACCCCTAAAAGAATGTAAATACTTCCAACAGAATACTGTGCTCCTATTGTATGGTGACAATTTCATTCATCTGTGCTTCCTTGAGGATATGAAAGTGAGAATTTTAAGAAACTTTTGAAAACTATGACTAGATTAGAAATTTCCTTCGTAATATATTAGTCCACATGAGTCATAAATCTTAAAATCTCTATAATTTTGTTTAAACTAAAATAATATTTTTATAACTGCTTATTAATAACTAATATTTTTAATAATGATCAATTTTTTTGTATCTTTAGTATTTTGTTTTCTTGTACCAAAGTTTTGTACTGCAGTAACGGACACAGTTGGTAGGGAGATTTTTGAACACTTACTTACGCCATGGCACTAGGAACTCGAAGGTTCACTGCCGCACTTACAAAAGTACACCACATATCCCTATATTGAGCTAATTCTATTTAGTCCACCCTATCTTAACTAAAATTACACATAATTTATTTCTTTTAACTGAATTTTTTTTAAAAATCTATCTAATTGATGAACCGTCAAGTTGTATTCCCACTTTTAATATTTGTCGAATAGTAAAAATCTGATTCGTTGTTGATCTAGTTTTTCAAAATTCAGACTGAAGATCCCCAATTATTGTCTCTGCATATAGCGCAGCGCTATTCTCATTCAAATGATGTTGGATAAAATTGTATAACATGTTGGTAGCATTGGGATACCTTTATAGTAATTACACTTGCTTTTATCTCCCGTTTTGAAAATGGGTATTATAATACCTTCCTTGCATACTTTGTGGTAATATCTCATGGTTCCAGATGGAACAAAGCAGTTTATGAATTTCTCTTACTAACTTTTTACCACCTCCTTTTTTAACTCTGCTGGAATCGAATATATACCTGGAGCTTTGGTTTTTTTTTATAGCTTCTTTGACTACACTGAGATTTGGCTCTGGGAATAGTGGCTCAGCAGTATGGATTTCGATACCCTCACCCAATTTGTGTGCTTGATAAACATTCGGCATATTCCTGAACTGGTTGTTTCATGTACTCAAAACTTCGCTTGTACCCGCCATCAGGCTATCATTATCATCTTTCCCTAAATTGGCCCTGGCCTGATAACTTTTCATATATTCGTTAATACCCAAATAAAGTTTCCCGATATTCTTGTTCCATCTCACTAACGTTACCCTTTGAATGTGAGATGTCGGACATAACATGAAGAATACGACTCGCTGTGTGATCTTAAAGTGAGATGTATTTTACTGGTAGAAAATATCCCTCCCGACAACCTGTTACTGTGTACAAATCAGATAATAGCTTAAGGCATGCTGGGACAACTGATTAACTTTGATACGACTTACGAGAGTGTCTTTTCATTTGGTGAAAATTGATGAAAAATATGTTTTCGGAGATGTCAAACATTCAAAGTTCCCGAGAAAGAAGCTGACAAAATATATATTTTATTATTATTGAATGTGTATCACAAAGTACATAATAGATTAAGGATTTACATCTTCTTATCTAAGGGATGTAAAATATTTTTTTAAACATTTTAATACTTCAGTAGGTTTATTTATGGGATAAACTCAATATAAATAAACATTAATTTGAAATTGGCTCCAGTTCTTTGTGTCACAACACTAGGGCTGCTACAAACAGCTCGTCAATGTGACAAGTGTCACATATTGGTGTCAGTATTTTACACTTAAATTAAACCTAGAAAAGAGGGTAGAAGGGAAAAGCATGCACACTTATTGCACTTATCTTGCACTTATATCCTCTCTTCAAGGTTTAGTTTAAAATAGCCGTTAGGTGCCATTTTCCCAGTATTTTACACTTGTTTGCTTGCGATGTATTCTATATTATTTAAATTTAAAATGTGTGTATTTTGAGTGGACAAGTTTTCAAATGAAAAACAAGAATTTTTACAAAGATTTATTTAAACACAATTATATACAAATCCCTCTCACTTTCGTTACAACTTGTTCACTAATATGTATTCATGGATACAGGAAAGGTTCCTGTAACAATAAAATAATGTCTTTGTCGCAGTTACTAGCTAGCATAAATGTACATGACTAGATATTTTATATTTTAAAATTTTCTAAAAGGTGCATTATTATCGAAAATGAACTACAATAAAACATTTTTGTTTATGTGGGTAGCATATTTCATCTATGGAGATAAATATTATTTATTTGAGAAACTCTTTTTTTCTAATTAGTTTTGTGGCAAATTGTTAAATAATCTTTCAGTTCATGTTTGTATATTGTGCTCAGTATCAAGCCGGCGGGTAAAACGTTTGATGACCAAATTAATATTATTTCTTGACCATACCGATAGACTGAACACTGTTTCAAAATCTTGGATGTTATTAACTCCTCCGCGAGAAACGCAGTATTACACTCTCGTGTTTGATGAAACCAACTTGATTATGTTCTCAGCTTGGCGCAACAGTGGCATATCTATCATACTTCCTTTGTAAACAAACGCTCCCTGTGTAAACAATCACATAACATAAACCTGCTCAACTCTTGACAAACTTTTATAACCTAATCAATAACACAAATGTCCATGCTATAAATGAATAAATTTTTTCTCTAATGTTCAAATTTTTTAAATAACCATATTACAATACTTTGTATATATTTTCCTAAGAATGTTTTATATTCAGTGGTATACTATATTTTTACTACAATGTTCATATCAATTATTTATCAATATGTCTACCAAAGCAATTTTGTATGTACTATGTATGAATGTTGACAAATATTGATGTTGGTGTGTTTGTGTCAACGCTATGTAAATGTTCTTCCATTGGTCCATACTATGACAATATTATCGTACGTCAAACTGGCGGGACCTCAAAATGTCAATTACATGTTCCAAAAAAATAGCCTATAACACGTTTGTTGAATTAAATTCCATGTATTCAACTGTCAATTATTGTACTCTGTGATTTTATCTCATTAAATATTATGTCATGGCAAGTTTTTAATTTTTTGTATTTATTGCCTTGATGAATGTTCCTGGGTTCAATCCCTGGCTCTTCCGAAATTTATCTGTGAAGCAATGGCTCTGTAACGAGGACAAATGAGGAATAGCAGCTCCGGTCTAGACAACTGAGACTAACAGCCTCTTGCTGACCAAATGATGCCCTCTATCTGCAAATGTTGGCACTATGATCGCTAGCAGCAACTCTGTCAGTATGGTTCCAACCCTGGAGTTTATTTTTAAAAGATTGTGCTAGAGAAGTTTTTTTTTCACTGCCTCTTACTACCCATCCAGGTTATACACTTATGTACTAATCACACTAGTGGTTTTATGGATTAGAAAGGTTATATTTAGAAGAAGGGTATCTGCATTTATGTGGGGTGAGAGTGGAAAACCATTTGGAAAAAATCACCCTCAGTACACCTGAGTGAGATTCGAACCTTGACCTCTCCATCATCGTCAGTCTAGTCTACTGCGAGAGTAGCGGGTGAGAAGTTATTACTTGTAAATGTATTCGGATGGACATAGAATCATACCTTCCCAAGTTTCTGATGCTCCTGGAATGCCGCAATGAGCCCCTCTGCCCATTCCACAGTGGCGGGAGTGGGCATGAAAGCTTGTTGAACTATTGGAATCTGTGCCGGGTGAATCACTTGTTTGCCGGTGTACCCCATCCTAGCTCCAGCCTCACATTGTCTTCGCAAACCATTCAAGTCTGGAATGTTGTCGAAACACAACACACTGGTACACGCTATTGAACGTAAGCTTAATTCCCTTCAGCCATTTATAATTAGAGGTTTGGTTTGAGGAGGGTTACTGTTACTGGTTACATTTATTAACTACTAAAGATCCTACTGTTGCTGGTTACATTTATTAACTACTAAAGATCCTACTGTTACTGGTTACATTTATTAACTACTAAAGATCCTACTGTTACTGGTTACATTTATTAACTACTAAAGATCCCATCAACCTCCTTTCAAGAACTATTGAACAGAAGTCTTGAATGTCTTTGGCTGATTCTGTTCTTATCCAATATTTTGATATAAGTAGTTCTCAAATTTTTAAACACCATCAATCCACTTTTTGTTAAATCATGTATTGGTAGAACCCCATAGAGGCAAAGCCTGGAATCTGAAAATTTGAAGAGTTAAAGGACACTTTCATAATTGATGGAAATTATATTTATATTCTTTGTACTCATCACAAGACATTGTTAGGATAATCAAGTCTCGTAGATTACTGTGGGCAGGACATGCAGCACGAATGGGAGATTCTAGAACCTTGTTCAGGGTATTGACTGGTAAACCCAATGGGAAGAGGTTATTTGGAAGACCTCTACAAAGATGGGAGGCTAACATTAGAATGGACCTGAAAGAGATATGGTGTAGTGAGGTGGACTGGATAGAACTAGCTCAAGATAGGGATAGTTGGCATACTTCTGCAAGTGTGGCAATGAACTTTCCAGTTCTTAATGTCTGAGAGTAGTATTACACACATTTAATAGTGTTAAAGTAAGAACTAAACAAAACACATGGTGAATTCAAATAAGAATGTCACTGGTTTACATAAATATATATAAAATAGTAAATTAAGCTACAGTCATATATAAAACTCATGATTTTCAGTCTTATAGTCCTCAATAAGAAAAAATGTGACTGTTTTCGTTGTTTATAAATATGTTGGTTAGGTTTGGGTTGATGTTTGCTACCACTAATCTGACTTAACCTTCAACACAAGGGCGATTTATTTTGATACTTTTTATAACACAAAGCAGTTAAAAACTTTCATCTTGATCACATAAATATGTTGTCCAAAAGAGCATTAAATGTCTCGAAGCTTTTTATATAAGTTCCTTGAACTTGCTCAGCAACATCAGTAAAAAAAGAAAGTAGATACACATTAAAGAAATGTTATCAGTAACCGTCACATGATAAGCCCACAAGCTGACCTTGTTCCATTCTCAGTTATATTTTACATTTTTCATCTCCACAGTTAAAACAGTTTTTAATCCGAGTTTGAACCACAAGAAAAAAAAAAATGATGGGCGGAGCAGATAACAGCGAGTGTGTTTTTACTAAATGCTTTCACACTCTCCTTCCAGGTGAATGTGGGTATATTACCTATAGAATGCTTCCTTCCTCATCCCTAATCCCATTAGAGTAATTATATGTTTGTGTATAACCTGAACAGGTAGTAAAACACGAGGATTAAAAAATAAACAAGAACTTATTAAATATTCCTTCTTTACATTCATGACTGTTTCCCGCCTGGATCAATTTTTTATTCAAGCCATATATTTTCCACTACCGGCTGGCTAGGCCTGTTGTAGCGTCATATGTCTTATAATCTAACTTAAAACTAGGAAGGCACAACGTCCAGTCCCCAGACGTTAATTTATCACTGTGAAAAGGGGAAACCCACATTTAACCAATTATACATTTTTCGGTCATGCCAGGAATCGAACCGGGGGGCCCTTAGCTAAGTAGACAGATGCGCTACCGACTAAGCTAAGGTGTCGGATATATTACTTTTAGTGCATAGTTAAAATATATTAACTAACACATGAACTATTTATATTTGTAAGACTACAAATTTATGAGTGATATATTATCTCTTCCAACAAACACATCTCGACACTGTCGATAGTAATTTTATTTCACACACACACATAAAATTATTGTATCCCTAGATTTATATATACTTAAGCAATCTTGATACCTTTCTTTGGATAGTTAATATACATAGTTAATAAATTATTCTTATTTTGATAGTCCTTAGCCTAATTAATTACTATATGTAATAAAAACCAACTCCTTCATTGTAAACAATTGGTACAAGTTTTTATAGGCTTATGGCATTTTTGACGAGGAGAGATATATACTATCTAATTTGGTCGCCAGTGTGTGTAGACTTTTAGCCGCTCGGTGGAACAGAAAGTTGTGCAGGGTACATTTATAGAGGAGGTTGTCGTACCCGCAATGAGTTGATGTGATGATAGTTATTATAAAGGTGTTGAGACAGTTGTGATCTTAAAACAATTTAAGTATAACTAACCAAACCCTGGTGATCGCTGGGATAGTTCCTCTTTCTGGAAAAATTACCCATGATACCAGCCGGGAATTGAACCAGGCACCCTAGTTTCGTAGCCAGGCGCACTGACCATTATACCACAGGGCCTGTTTATCAGTGTTTGGTATTCGTAACATGAGAATAATTTACAAAATATCCTTTTATGTCAAATGAAACTTTGATAAAAACTTGACGTACCTTTAAAATGTATATGCACCATATCAATGGCTTGCAAGTGGAAGGCCTTGGCCATTAACACCAGTTTCTGTCTGGCGTACAAGATCTCTGTTCCGTCGTCACTTCGAGTCACTCCTGGCAAAACAGCACATAGCAAGTAGCTATTAAATTGATGTATGTTGACTTTTTAACACTCATAATTATTATATTTTAGCACCGCGTCTTACTACCCGTTCGGGTTATAATCCTATGTACTAATTACACTTATCTGTTAGGGATTAGGAAGGTTTAGTTTAGAGGAAATGCACCCAAATTTGCATCAAAGGAGAGTGAAAAACCATTCAGAAAAAAAACCTTAGTGCACCCGTCTGGGATCGAACCCTGATATTTTCGTATTCGGCAGTCTAGTCTAACACGAGAGTAGCGCCTTAGACAATGTGGCTACTGAAGCGGGTTAGTTTCTAATCAAATGTAGACACACCACCTGTAGTTTAATTATAAATTATTAAAAACCTGTTTATTTGATTGTGTTTATTATTTTCAACCTTATCCTGACTAATGAGTAACAATAACTTAATGAGTTGATTAACATGTTATTGCTATTAGAAACATGGTGGAAGATTGGGTGTTAAGTCTGGATATTTAGAATACACCCCCACCCATCTCCCGTGACACTGTACGAACCTAAACTGGCGCAGAGGTCATCACTTCCAAAGACTAGAGCTGCTGGCTTGAGGGGCGCAGTGGAGGACAATTGCTCGGCTTTCCTACAGATGTCAGGGAGGTTCACCACTGCTCTCGCTGACTCTATGTACATTATAAGATTTATCTTCTGGCAGCCACCCATGTGCTGAGACAGTGCGTCTGAAAACTTTTTATTTGACCTAGTTAATGTGCACTTTCTGAACCGACTGATTATATCAGCACACAAGAATTTCTATGAGCGAGAGTGAAATATTCTAATATTTTGACGGGAAAGGTATTTCCACACATCTTCCAGAGTTCTTTTACACGCCACAACCAACACGAGACTGACAGCTTTACTTCCCTTCTGAAGAAAGTTGGGATATGGATTTTTTTATTGGCTCAAGAAAAATCCATTGGCCCTCGGCTGGGGTTGAACCCATGGACAACTATTTATAATGAAGTGTTGTATATTCTGTGCTTAGTATCTATCTAAAATAATGAACTCATGCCAACATGCTAATGTTTTTGGGTAGCGTAAATGTTTTGGTTCAAAGGTAAAAGGATGGCTTTTAAAGACTTACACTAGTATTCGTCTTGAGAAAGTTTGAGAAAAGAGGTCACGTTGTAGAAGAAAAACTTTCAAAGCATGGTATCACGCACGCTCCCAACCAGGCTTTCTACTGCTCGTATAACAACGCTGAATTTATTTTATCGCAAGAACGTGTATTTTATACATATTTTGTTCAATATAATCTCCAAAACAATATAACACATTTTCAACGATTAATATTTTTGATTTAATTTTGTTAGTTGTTGGAAACACAGGCTGGCTACAAAACATATTTTACAAAATTCCCTGACTTTTCCAGGCAACATTTTTTAATTTTCCCTGACTACTTTTTTCCAGTTTTAATGGTGGATGATGACTTGTTTTATTTATTACTGATTACATATTAAAAAAGTTTGTATTTGCTAAACATGAACAGTTTTATCAGTTATTTAAAAAATTAAAATGTTATTTTATTTAGGTATTATTAACTTTTGTTTTAGTGTTTGGTTGCGAAATTAATGGTATTTTTAGACATATTTTTAATTCCCTGACTTTTCCTTACTTTTAGTTAAATTCCCTGACATTTCCCTGTTTTCCCTGTCATCCAAAAATTCCCTGACTTTTCAGGTTTTCCCTGTCTGTAGCCACCATGAAACATGTATTCTAGTTAAAGTAGCTGATAAATTAACCGGACTCAACAGAACTTGAATTTTAGTTATTGTTGCATTCAGCGTTTTAATCATCTCATCGAACCGATTCATCACTTTACGGATGTGCTGAGCAGGGGAATAGTTACTAAATGCGGTATCTATAAACATGCTGTGTAACTATCAGGCTTTGAAAATTTGGTATCATTGGGTAAGTTCATCAATTTTGTTAAATTAAGACGTTAACTAAAATAAAGAGTTTTAGTTGAAATTTTAATAAATTTATCATTAAATGTTACTATTTTAGGTTTTATTGTGTCCTTGGGTCATATGCTAGGGGGTACTAGGGAGTAGTTTATGTAACTCAGGGCGGCTGTCGCACTAACCACTGATCTAGGGGGCACTAGGGAGTAGTTTATGTAACTCAGGGCGGCTGTCGCACTAACCACTGATCTAGGGGGCACTAGGCAGTAGTTTATGTAACTCAGGGCGGCTGTCGCACTAACCACTGATCTAGCGGGTAACTAACTACATACCCTGGAGTAGGAAATTTAGTTGATCGAAAAAAAGTTTAGAAAAAATCTTGAAATACGGTGACAAATTTATTCAATAGCGATATACAGTGTTCCTTGAATTATTAAATTTTGGTTTATTTTGTTGTTTATACCCAAAAACTTGATATATGTAAAAAAAAGAGCATATAGGAACAAAATATAACACTTTATTGGAAGATTCTAATACTCGGAAGTTGAAGATAAATAAATGTAAATTACAATTTATTTTTTGGAAAAACTGGAAAAGCAAAGGAATATTAAAGATAAATTGTATGAGCACTTTGAAATTTGAGAATGCAGTATTTGACATCAAACGTATTCATACCCATTGAATGTGTTCCTTTGATTCGACTTTAGGTAGAAGAAGAGTTGACGGTTTATTAGCTCCACCAAGAACTGTTTGTAAATCTTCTTTACATAAATCACTTTCAACCGAGTTAACTCTAACACTCCATTCAGACGTTGAGTTGGATGCTCTACCTTCGTCGAGCCACCGTCGAATTGTTACTCTCGCTTCTTCCTGAAATCATTCAGTGTCAACAAGATCATTGTTTCACTTAGGATCAATTGCAACTTAAGAACCATAATTTAATACATGAGCTTAATGGGTTTTTTAAAAATATTTCTGCACTTAAACATTAAAGCAGATTTTTAAAACGGCTACTTAACGCAATGGAGGCAAGCAACTGCTTTTACGATTAATTGTACATGACCAGCAAAGTTTAGAAGACGGAAATAATCTTTTAGTTACAGCTGTAGCTGTATCATTTGTAACTTTGAAAAATGACATGAGAATCAAACCTGGGACCCTTGGTTTAACACACCAATGCTCTACCAATGAGCTTGATGTAGCCAACGTTGGATGTATTTTGAGTTTTATATTAATATGTTTACAAAGAGGTATAGGTTTATTGTGTGCTGTGGTAAGGGTGAATATCTGAGTTGCTGTGGAAAGTAAACAAGATTTAAACATTTGACATCTTATGAGTAGCCATGTTGTATGTGTTATTGAAACTAGTACAATACCTTAGATAAAATAGTTCTTATGTGTCACTATGTTTATTTACTGTAAACCTTCTAGTTTCCAACAATAAAAAAGGCCAACAATTCAGTTGAAGAAAGAAATTATATAAATTTTAGTCAAGTTTGTGATACTATGTCAAGCTAATTAAGCAATAGCCCAAGGAATGCAACTATTGAAATAGTTGAGACGCAACAAACTATCCAGGAAATGCACCGCACTCAGCCTCGTTCACAAGACAATTCCTTGGTAGCTCAGTGGTTAAATGAGCTCTTAGGCAATAATTCATATTATCGTAACACTACTATACCAAACACTTGTGAACTAATCACAAGATTGTAAACACCTTTCTATTGGTTGCGACTCCGTCCTCACAATCCATGACTATACAATCAGCATCCAAGGACAGAGCCTTGGTCAATTTTCTGATGTCATCTCCTGGGACATATAGAATAGCTCGACGAGAAGAACAGTATCGTACCTGGACAGATAACATAAAGCAAGATGGATGTAAAATAAGCCACATTCTAAAATAGTAAAATAAACTGTACACAAATTATCAAGATGGATAAAATAATCTAAATATTATTATTTATAAAAATGTGTTCTATATTATGATTGAAAATATATTATATGGAGTATAGATAAAGCACTGTGGGAACCGCACAATATTGATTTCAAGATTTCACTGAAAAAATACTTTAGTATCAATTTGTTTGTTTGCCCTAATTTATGGCTACTTATTTAGCTTATAATAATAAATATAATCACAGAAGTAAAACAAGCCAGGGGACTTTGTTTGAAGCAACAAACACTAAAAATTGATTTGTACACTTAAAATTGAATTTTATTTTTTCTAAATAACTATGATTATGTTTAATCTCACTTGTGTGAGGGGTGTTAAGTAATATTTTATAGGTCACATGAGCCCGAAAACACCAAGATAACCCCTATATATATATTGGTTAAATTAGGTTAGTTATTAAAAGAAGGTACCAAGGCACAAAGCGGTGGTTAATAAGAGTCACACGTGACCCAATATAAACATAAATACTTAAATTTTTTTATAGACATTTCTTCAAATTGGTCTATTTTAAATATTGTTACATGATCTTGATCTATATCTACAGGCATCGCTTAATTTAAGATAAGTATCCTCAGAATGTGGTATTTCTTAAATAAAAATATCAGTTCTGAAACTTATAAACAACTGAAACAATCCTTAATTAGCTTTAATGTTTTCTGTTATGAACCTGTTCTATATTTAACCTACTTTTATTTGTTTGAGAAAGGCTGGATCTATGTTTCTAACAATTGAACTCAGAGCTGCACCAATTCGCCTAAAACATTGTTGAGAATGAGCTAATTCCACCTTTTTATAATTAATGTGCCAATTCAAAAACAGTCTGGCCAATTATATTAATATTTTATATTCATGAAAGCATTTACCACATACATTTTCCTGTTGATATTAATAATTGATTAAATTCAAATAAAATTACTTTACCTAAAACCAACAAAAAATATAGTAATTAGGAAGTTTTTACAATATTTATACAGAGGCCAATAATTGTAAGTTAGCATAGGTCTATCTGGAGATGCATTGGATGATAAATATAGTAATAACGAGTAATTCTTGTGAATGAATCTTACCATGTGATGGAATGTTGCCTCAAATTTGTAAAGCAGCCGTGTACTCGCCGTGAAACTCATCGTGAAAGTCTTTCAAATTTATTTTTCTAAGCTTGAATGAATCCTCAACTTAGCAGTTCTGACAAACAACAGAACATAATAATAAAGTTAAAAAATTATCTTTATAATATTGTCTTGTGTTCACATTAGTTTTAAGATGTTCTTGTTAAGAGCCAAGGGTTAGTAAGTTTCTTTGGCAGGTATACAGCTGCAAGCAGGTTTCACACTGTGGTGCAGTTTTCTATATCTAACTTGAGAAAACAGAAGAGTTGAGGCCAGTGAAACTGTCTTAACTGTGTTTTTAAAAATACAAATAATTTATAGTGTAAAATGAAAACATTATATTGGTTTCAAGTTCAATGTTGCCAATTGATTAGAGAAGAAAACAAAACTTTAATGTAGTAGGTACTTTATAATTTGAGAGTAATCATGTATCTACTTCCTGCGTTAATTGACCATAAAACAAACTTATCCCCAACTTAGGGTACCTCTCAAACAAACTGATCTCCAACTTAGCACCTCTCTAACAAACTGATCTCCAACCAAGCACCCAAGTGTTCTAATAATTGATATCATCCCTTATTACAATATTGAACTTCTCAATCTCCCAACCAACAACCTCTGCAGATAAAATAGTCACATAAGGTTGGTTGAAACAATATAATATCTCCTTCATCAACACTATGTTCACACCTGATTCAGATTCACGTGTGTAACACTTTACTAGCAACATATTCATTATGTTTTCCATCTGTCTTCTTACCATTCTAATATTAACTAAGAGGCTAAGAGGAAGATCAAGGTACAGGTGGGGGAACTCCATGGACCATGTGCTCACTGAAGATGGTAGTGGTGGATTGTAAAGAGAAAAGGTGGTTGACATTGAAAACGTACAGCTAAATTTGAAATTTAAACTTTAGTATTACGGTAAATATCCTTTGTATGAACATTAAAATACCAGTGAATTTCTAGAGATTATTTTCTTCTTCATGTTGAATCCTTCAAGTCTGATATTTAAGTTGATATTAAAAAAAAATTGGAGTATAACAAATAGGAATCCTTTACTCAGGCCCACTGGACCAAAATATGTGTTCCAATAAACCACCTTGTCGCTTGGAAAAATACTAAAAATAGCCTATCAAGGGCAGTATCTTTCTGAAACAAAAATATATAAGTTTAATTTGGTCTCACATCTTTTGTATCTCAGTGTACCTGGTAAAATTTCTGGAATGCAAAATAAACAATTTTATAAGGATTTATTTTGAAAAGGGGCCAAGAACCTCCCTTTTTTTTTTACCTGTGCATTAAAAGGCAGGATGTGTGAAATACGTAAAGGCTGGACTCTGCTCCGTACTTACTTCTGACGGCTTTAAAAAGCTACCAGACCAAATTATGTATCCCTATGCCGAACCATATGATCTGCAAAAAACATGTCTTTAGCAGCTGTCACTTCTGACAGTCAAAATTTAGGTATATACCTAAATGTTGACTGTCAGAAGTCAGCTGTGAGCTGTCAGTCAGCACCACATAAGCTAAAACTGAGGTATATATAGGAAGGATCACAGGATAAATATGAAAATATTGTATTTTAGTGAAATATATTTCAGGATCCCATAATTTCACAATTTTTTTTGACACCTGGAGGTTAGGTTTTGTTAGATGAGGGTAGTTTATAATTATGAACATGTTAACTTGCATAAGTTATTAAAAAAAACCTTTGGTTCCATGTTATGACATTTTTAATATTTACATTATAAATTTTAATGTTCTTCTGTGATTTAAGGTAGCTTCTTTTGATTTGTTTAAATTATATAGAATTTATGTTGCTAATGATTGGGACAAGTTGCGGCAGTGAACCTTCGAGTTCATACTTAATAATGCCACAGAGTAAGTATAGTTAGTTATTTTACAATATTATTCTTTATGACCGTGTCTTACTACCTGTTCAGGTTATACTCCAATAGGGTATGGAGATGAATTTAAAATGTAATTTACACGCATTTGCGTGAAAATAGAGTGGGAAACAAGTCAGGAAAAACCACCCTCAATACAACCGACCAGGATTCGAACCCCTATCTCTTAAGTCATCAGCAGGCCAGTCTAAGACAAAAGTCAAGCCTTTAACTGTTTGGCCAATCAAGTGGGTTTTTAATAGCCTATTAATTTTATCAATGAACAAATTTTTGACTTTGTGATTTAGATGAAGATATATACATATATATTTCATTATGACATAGATACAAAACTAAACAATCCCTCGCTCTTTGTGTACTATTCCCGCCTCAACTCATCTTATATACTTCCTTGGGAGGGGTGGGGGGTTGAATACCTGAAATCTCCACTCTACTTTCCTCATTTTAATATAATAAACAATTTTATAAATGCTTCAATTGAAGTGTGCTAAAATATTTGTTTTTATCCTTTATTCTCATTTATATTGACATGTGGGTATAACCCGAATGGTTAGTAAGACGCGGTGCTAATAATATATTGACATGAACAAAAACTTTAATTACAAATCACCAATAGGAATAGCTAAAAAAGATTGTTGACCAATCCATGCAAAATACAAGTAAGTAAAGTAAGTGAAGATTAAAAATAATAATACATTGTATACAAAAAATACTTCCATGAAATAATAACCATAACGTTTTAAAAATCTCAAATCATCATAAAGTATTATTATTATAATACTGTAAAAATTATAGTAATAAGCCAATTAAATATAATATACCCCAAATTAACTGAAATTTAGTGAGATTCGTATTTATTTTTTAAATGTTGGTTTCATGTAAAAGAAATGACGATCGTAACATTCTCCAATCAGTTTCGTAGAACACAAAACACAATATCCAATCACGATCGAATCTTATATTTTAAAATGAAACATAGGAATCTGATTGGCTATAATTTTTTATTTAGCTGATATAAGAGAGGTCGTTGAACGTGACGGTTATATTTGTCTCTACGTTCAACTAAATTATTCTCGAAATTTCTCTCAACTAAACTAAATTGTAATCTCTGGTAAGTATTCAGTTAAACTGGTTTGTTATAAATTCTTATAGAAAGGGGGTATATTAGTATAAGGTGTGGATTATTAAATATATTAGACTTACCTCAAGATTGCGGTTTATATTTTCGGCTTTGTGAAGGAACTTTTACTCCATGGGTGTTTACTAGTTGTAAGATTGTTTGGTAGGACAAAGTAAATATACTATCTTTGGATAATAACTAAAATATTGTTAATCATTGTTCTTTGTTAACATTGTCCTGAATACATTAACTTTTATTGTCCTGTTTGCTGCAAAAGGTCTTTTACAGAGTAAGTGGATAATTCTTTATGTTTTATGAAATGCGGGTTTAATTTCTGTCCAAAGTCGAAAATGTTTGCGTTATTTAAGTCGTCGCTTTCTTTTAAGCTAAGGGTTCCCAAACTTGATCAGGTTGCAGCTCCCTTGAGATTCATAGGCCAATCATTAACGATAGTTATAGAAACGTCTCCCCCACTAAGTGTATTTAAAATTATGTTTAATTTCTTTATAGTGTAGATGTTTTCTAAGAAACCTTATAAATGATGCATATTTTTTACATAATCTAATCACTTAAGGTATTTAATAAAGTTGATCAAAGTGCTTAGATGCATCCAGGTCTAGCCCAGACTATCCTTGAATCTCTTTTATGTTGAGTAGTTCCTGGATTTAGAAAAATGTAGTAATTCAATCTTGCACACTGCAATGACAGTGCCAAGCAGCTAGTGAGAAATGTTTCTTCCTCCAGCGGTTGGCAATGACCCTTGTTTTGTGTGATGAGCGTCAAGCGACTTAATCCGCTATTCAGCTGCTGTTTACTGTTGTGGCAGAATACAGAAGATTTTAAAATGTTTTGTTTTTTTAATTTGGGATTACTATGGCCAAACATTATTTAGGTTTACTGAAGTCAAATATCCTGGATTTCCCTTGAAGGACAATTATTACCAGTAGCTTGTATAAACTTTTTAAACTCCCCCTTACACACACAGGGCTCGTCTGCAAGTAGCACATTTGTATATTCTCTACTCGCAGCTGAGGGACAATTTACTCTGGTCCAAAAAAGTGTGATGAGGATGTGGAGTAATTACAGGTCGTATCCAACTTATTTAGGTGGGGTGGTAGGAGGGTAAAATAAAGGAGAGGTTTCTTTTTGTAGCGGCTCATGAAGAAGTGACCCTATAGTAGATAAAGGAGTCCATTAATCTACTAACTTGGGTGTTGAGTAGAAATACTTACTAATAATACTTGATCAAGTACTAAAATTTGGTGCTGTTCAACACGTCTTTCACCAATAATTTTAATCATAATCATGTGTTTAAAAGGGAACCGAAAGAAAAACCTTTACGAAAATGGTGTTTTTTTCTCTCGCAAGCTTGTGGTCACCCAGAGTTAGTTTATTTATCATATTTAAGGGATTTTGTCAAACAAGTATTTTAATAGATGAAATGTTTCAGCGGACTGAAGATGCCATTGATAACCCAAGATGAAAATAATGCCGTCGCCACCAGACTTCAGTCGTTCAAGAACATGGGCAAGAATGTTGATGTAAGTTGATGCCTTGCAAAACATTTCCACAGTTGCTTTGTTTCTCGACTTCTAAACAGAGTTTTAAGGGTGTCGGTACTGCTCAAATGATTGTCACACACTCTAACCAACCTTTCACTACCACTACAAGAAACGAAGGACCCTTGGCTTGATGCAATCACACTCGCCCAATGTCACTCTTTCCTGGTTTAGTCGCTTCTTTTCTTGTTACTGACCTTTCTCACAGGCTTTTATCACCAATATCACTTGTGATATATTTTGAGAATAAGGTACAGGAGAGGTGGATAAAAACCCATAAAGAGAACAAACAAAATGGCTTTTACAGTGACAAGAACACAGTTCACACTTTGCGCTGCTGCCACTGGACAAAGGGATATTGGTTATCATAACTCACCAGGAGGGAGTGTGAAAAGAGCAACACAATTTCTTAAAAGTGGAAAAAAGCAAAAACTCAAAAGGAGAGAAAAAAAAAGGAAAATTGTCGAAGAAAAAAATAGGACACTTAACCATTAAACCAATACGTCTTAGTCCAGTGGCAGCAGTGTAAAGTGTGAACTGTGTTCTTTCCATTTAAAAAGCCATTTTGTGTTTGCTCCCTTTTTATGTTTCCTCCTGTACCTTCTTAAAAATACAAAAACAAAATATTAAAAAAAAAAAGTTTTCCTTAAAGAGCGATGTTATTAAAATGATAGCAAAGATTGCATATTAAAATTTAAAATTATTTTTGAAAATGTAAACTTAATTGTTAGACTTGGAAGTCATCAAAATTTTTTTTTTTTTAATGTTAAGACTAAATTTTAAAGCTTTGACCTAGAAAATTACAATCTGTCCGATGTTAATTCATCACGATAATCGTACCAAGTTTCATGAAAGGGATTTGAGTTCCTACTTTCAAGCCTGTGGGCGGGTCACTTTTAACAAAATGCCTCCATCTTCCTCTATTGTCTGCTAACTATCCTCTCTTTGTCTCCCTTGTGATCTTGTTCCTTCATCTCGTGTTAACCTCACACTCTACAATATACATACAATCTAAACAATCCAATCAGAACTAGACCCTAAATACAAATCACAAACATCCATTATCTGGTAGTCTCTCATTTCAAACACTGACCTTAGTTTCTTAGCTGATTTGCGTGTACTGAACTTCCAACGTTTCCAGGAGATGCGCAGAAGGCGCAATGAAGTGAATGTGGAACTTCGTAAAGCGCGTAAAGATGATCAACTGTTGAAAAGACGGAATATCTCTGTTGATGATGCGGGGTCCCCGCTTCAAGAGAACAATGGCCAGACAAACGCACCTATCATGTCGATTCAACAAATCATGGAAGGTACGGTAATATCGTCCAGGAAATATCTTTTTTTCAAAGAAATGGAAAATAGGATGGATAACTGATAGGAATTATAACTTAATGACAGTTTGTATTAATTTCTACATTTTTTTTTTTGTTAAAAGGAATGGACAGTAGCGATGAAACAAAACAGTTGACTGCTACACAGGCTGCGAGAAAAACGCTGAGTCGAGAACGCAACCCTCCCATTGACGCCATGATCGAGTCTGGCATAGTGCCAAAATGTGTCGGCTTCCTCACACACTACCAAAAGTAAGTTGACTTCTCTACTCTAAAGGCAGTTCAAATAAACTTTTAACTTAATGTAAACATCCTTTCTTATAATCCATTGACTATAACGTTCATACATTCAGTTAAATGTTAAATTACTGGTCTGGGGTCTGGTTGTTAAGTTTGTCCTATTATAAGTTTAAACCACCATTAAGGTGTATAAAAGTTATAAAACAAATTTTAATAATCTTTTTAAGATTTGCATCTTGAATTTGATATTTTAAACAACAAATGAGGGAGATGGAGTAAAAACATAACCCTCCGTGGATCTAGATGGGATGTATTAGATTATATACATTTCTATGAAAGCTGTAAATTTATCTATTAGAAAAAATCATCAATTTTAGTCATCCTCAAAGTCTTAACTGGCTATAAAAACAACTTGTTTCAAGAGGTATACTATAGCTCAATTTTGGTAGGAAGGACATTATCTGGTAGTTACTAAAATGATTTTAATATAACCATGCATCAAGCTGTCACTTTTGATAGATAATATGGTAAATCCTATCAATGTTGGCTGTAAACAAACTTGTTTGGTCTCTGGGCCATCTCAATAGCAAATTTCCCATATTTTAAATACAAACTTTCCCAGGAAATAATTGAAGAGCGTGTTTTACATTGTGTGCTTTCATTTGGGGTATTTATCTTCTCACATTAGTTTTTTAAAAAAAATCTAGAGTTACTCTTAAGCCATTTTTGTGTCTTTTTTTTTCACTGTAAATTTTTAACTCGTCATAATCCAGTCTGTAAGGTTTGGCAGTAAATCCTACTATATATAATAAAACTATTCAATCCAAGGAAGCATTATGTAAGAGACTTAAGTTTAAGTAAACATTATCACTTTGTAAAGTGTTTAAAACACCCTCGTTACTAAATGCACGTTTTCACAGTCCATCCCTTCAGTTTGAAGCTTCGTGGGCGCTGACGAACATTGCCTCCGGTACTACTGAGCAGACCAATGCTGTGGTGCAGCAAGGAGCAGTCCCCAAGTTCATCAATCTATTGGCTTCCCCCTACATGCATGTGGCGGAGCAGGCAGTGTGGGCCCTGGGGAACATTGCCGGGGACGGTCCAGTGGCTCGAGATCTCGTGTTGAGTCTGGACGCTCTACCGGCGCTCATCGGACTCATCAAACCTGACACTAACGTGAGACAACGCCTCAAATTTGAACGTTAATAGTTCATTTGGGTCGAATCCTGATTACAAATCTTTGAATAAATTATGAACAGGGAAATATATTTATATGATAACAGAATAATATAAAATACAAATATTATATATACAATGAACAAACACAATATGACTTACAATTTATATATGCATTGTATCTTTCCTGTACCTTCTTCCAACCAAACGAGAAGAGGTTTTCCTTAAAGAGATGAAATACAAACAGTAACACGATGTTAGCATTCTTTCTCATAATCCACTCATACATTCAGTTAAGTGTTAAAGTTACTGGTCTGGGGTCTGGCTGTCAAGTTTGTACTATAATTTAAATTATTTCTGAACCAGCAATAAGAAAAATTAGAACTCTAAAGCAAATTGAAGTATTTTTTTTAACGATTTTAGTATCAAATCCTCGAATATCCTTAAGTATTAGAGTTGATTCGAGAGCCCATCACTAGTCAGGGCTGCCACCTGTATGGAAAACCTGGAAAATGTCAGGAAATTTCAATGTTAAAAATTAGTGGCAACCCTGCTAGTTAATTGAGAACATTAGATATGGTGATTGGTAAGAGGATCCAAAAAGAGAACAACTTTTTTACCAAAGGGTACAGTTTCTAATCAGAAACAGACATGCTAAGGAAGTGTAAAGAGTTACATACTCAAGGGAGCCAATATTTCCCTGAAAATCATGGCGCACGCACAAAATAAAACATTGGACATTTTATGGAGGCTGAAGGGATTACTACATATTTAAGGAAATTCATTCAAAGGTTTTAAAAATGTTCAGTTCACGTGAGAAGTCTTTATAGCATCTTGTGTTCTTGCCTTGTCATATTCTCTTAATGAACTTCTTTTGTATATCAATAAAAACCACTTGGTCCCAGAAATGTTTTGTAAACTTTGAGTTCACTTCGAACAAAACATTGTCCTGGAATGATTTTTGATCTAATACCACCACTTCTAATTCGTCAGCTTAATGCGAGCAGTTCTTCATATCCTCTGCCTGACTTTAATACCACCACTTCTAATTCGTCAGCTAATGCGAGCAGTTCTTCTTATCCCCTACTCTACTTGGTTTTTGTCATTTGATTACCTGTAACCTGAACAGATCCACATAACTGGACTTTTCCCTGCCCCGAACTACCCCAAACCTTGAACCTGGACATTGAGAGAGGGATAAAAGTAGATCCCAGGGGGCTAAGATGAAATATTTTAAGACACGAGACAGTGAGAAATTAAGTAAGGAGATAATTGGAGTGGAAAATCTGAACAAAAGAATGGAAAGGAATAAACCCGATATAGTTTGCTCATGTTAAGAGGATGGTAGTTTTTGGTTCCTTTTGCTGACCCAATTTAAAATTTCCTTTCACATCCTCCCCTTCTTTTAACTAATATATTTGATTTCTTTATGATAAAATATCCATAAGATTTAAATTTTATAAAATTATTTTTTATGTTTATTGAAACACATGTAACCTTTAAGCGGAAAATTGTTTTTTTTTAAATATTTTTCGTCTTGTTCTTGCTGGAAATCATTTCCACGCAAGTCTAAAATCTATTGCATGTTTTAAATAACCTTGTGAATTTATAATTAAACTTTCTAATATATGTTTCTATGTGTTTTCATGCTTTCCAAATAGCTTCATGAAACGGTAAATGACTGATTTTAATTCTTATGAATATTGTTTGTATTTGTGGGTATATTACTCTGAAGGATCATGGTACATGATTGCCAGCACACTTAACCTGAATACTGGAGTACAACTTGTTTGGATAAAACACTGAAATGTTTTGAAATGCCACACATACTTTCTTCAGGTTAAGAGTGATTTGTGGTAGTGAAAGCATGGCCTTATAAATATGTTTGCATCTTTACTTTCTCATATCAAGAGAAAGTATTGTAATCATTAACAAATCTATCACAAGATTTTGGCTTTATGATAAACCAAACCCAAAAAAGTTTCTCTGTCCCTGACCACGGATCCAAAACAATTATCGTATCTATCCAAATATGAGACGAGGCTTCTTTTCAGTTTTTGTCTTTGTAAAGTCGAGGATCGTCTTATATTCGCGCATGAAGAAAAATGTTCGTGTAAGGTCAACATGTTAATGTTGTATAGTACTGATATGTTTATTTTACAAAGAAAAGGCATGTACTTGTAATGTTTAAATTCTAACACAAACCAGCATTTTTTTGTTTTTAAGCTATTTCCATGGTAAAATATTTTTTTTTTTTGTTTTTAGAAATTATGATGGCCGCTTTCTTAGCTCATAAACAATACTAAAAACTTGAAACGATTAAAAAGATGGTAAAGCAATGAATAAACACAGAAAAAAAATCTTATAGTTAAAAATGAACTGTAAAATGTTTTCCACACTGTTGTAGGCTTGACAACCAACACTTCCGTGTGATATATAGAAGCAATGCAGTAATGGTGGCAGCAAATGCTCACTGGTTGATTTTTAACCACTTCCTATAGACCATTATTGTTCCATGTAAATCACAGTTGAGAGCTTTGATCCATTTGAGTTGATAAGAGGCTTACTTAAACACTACAATAAACGCCGTTGCGCAATATAAAAGAGGAAGCGACAAGTCAAAGACTAGATGTGCCGTGCATTTTCATAACATTCTAAACACGCAAATACAACTACACACCTTATCATTCACGATATTTCACAAAGTGTCCAGAAAAATATATTAAATAGTTACTATCGAAATATATAACTATAAAGTACTACAGCAAACTTAATATGGCGATACTTTTTAACAGCTTCACGACTTCATTAGTTGCAGATAAATTAGCGTGGTGACGCTAGGCATATGAATTTTGTATTCTAAAACTTATTTTTTTCCAAGACTTGGATTTTCAAATCTAGTTAATTTTCATTGCAGAAAGGCCAAGTTCAACTGAAGTTAATGTCAATAGTTGACCATGTAGAGCATAACATAAGTGTTGAATATCGTAATAGTTCAGGGTGTCTCCTGGGTCCCGAAAGTCACAAAAAAAAGTGACTAATTGTAATAAAGGTCACAAAAGTCCCTGAAAAGTTATGTATTTTCAATATTTTAGTCACTAAAATATTGTTTGAATTTCCCACGCATCGTAAAAAGGCGAATGCATCGAATGTCCAAGTCATCCACTACCCATGATGCCATGCGCTAGCCACAAGTTGTCTGTTTTTACTGTGATACCAAGGACAAGGTGTACGTCTGCTATCTAGTTAAAAGTTTAGTGTTTCATTTGAGTGCATTAAGCCTATATATTATGCATTATATAATGTTTGGCCGTTTACCGAAGGAATTTGGTGTCGCCCTGTAGTTACGATTCTAACTTTAAATGAGTGGTTCACCTCTCCGAACAATCTTAAGACAGTGAAGGTGCAGGGCACTATGGAATCACTTAAGTAAATGTACAGCTCATTCCACAAGGATATGTTTTCCTGGGATGTCTAAAAATAAATAAAAAGGTCTTTTTTTTCCCCAATTTAAAGTCTCAAATTAGGGGTTGTCTTACATTTGGGTGAACATGATAGATTTTGTTCAAACTTGATATTTAGATTTTATAGGGCTATACCTCAAAGATTTTTCTTTATTTGGATGTTAGCCCTCATAGGCCAGGAGTCGGGGGAAAAAATCCCAGAAAGCTGGAAAATGTTTTGGATTGCTTTGTTTTGGGGGTAAAAATTAGTATGCTATTAGATCCTCAAAATAAAGCAATTAAAACATTTTCCAGCTTTCTGGGATTTTTTTCTGATTAAGTAAAAAAAAGCTCTGATTCCTGGCCTATCAAACTAAAGTGAGTTTTTTGAATTCCAAATTCTTTGAAAATGGTTCTAACAAATTTTTCCATCCTGAATGTTTGTAGGAGAGTCTGATGCGCAACATCGTGTGGACACTGTCTAACCTGTGTCGCAACAAGAACCCTCCCCCGCCCTTTGATTGCATCAAACCTTGCCTACCGGTTCTCAACAAACTGCTCTACTGTCAAGACAAGGATGTGCTGGGTAACATTACTATATGATTGGCATGTTTTTTATTTTTAGGTTGTGGCAACAAGATATACTACACTACATGAAATAATTAACTAGAACATTATTTTCACACTTTTATCTAATTATAACTGACCACAAAAAAAAAGTTGAACTTAAATGAAAACAGTTTATTTTGAATTTTAATAATATTGAGCAGTATTTGTATCTAATACAAATTAAAAATATTAATGATAAATTTAGGTGAAAACAATTACCCTATGAGCACACAGTTGAAATTTTAACTTTATTTAATATATATTGGCTTGAAATGTTATTTCTTACCTTACACGGTAGAAATCAATGTAGGGGGTTCGAAGTCAAGATAGTTAGGCCAAAAAAGGATGAGGCTACAGGGGAGTGGAAGAGGTTAATTAATTATGAGTTACATACCCTGTACTCATACAAAGACATTGTTAAAATAATAAATTAGGGTTGGAAGGACAGGCAGCACGAATGGGTGAATCTAGAACCTTGTTCAGGATACTGACTTACAAACCCAATGGGAAGAGACTATTGGGAAACCTAGACACAGATAGAACTGACTCAAGATAGAGATAGGGTTTAATGAGGTGGACTGGAGAGAAATAGCTCAGGAATAGGGTGTGATGATGTTTGAGTTCTTGCTCATCCCTTTTTATAATAAATATTTTTAACATTCCACCAGTATCGGTAGTTTTTATTTTAAAATAATCATAGACAGTAGTATAGCTAATTCTTTGTTCATTTTAAAAAAATTACCCCTATGTAATCCTCACATTAGCTTTTATAAAAAATAACTACAGGAAGGATGGTTTGAATGTAATGTTGACATTTTATTTGATTTGTGTATAGCCGACGCTTGCTGGGCTCTTTCTTATGTGACCGATGGCAGCAATGACAAGATCCAGGCTGTGGTTGATAACGGTGTAGTGCCGAGGTTGGTAGAACTATTGGGTATGGAGGAGGTGGGCGTACTCACTCCTGCTCTCCGTGCTGTTGGCAACATTGTCACAGGAAACGACCTGCAGGCAAGTAACACGTCTGGTGTTTTAAGACTCTCACAATCTATATTTTAACACACAGTTTATGTAAGAAATTAAGAGCTAAGATGTATCCATACAAAGTGTTTGGTCCCCAAGTGACCCTTGTTAACCCAAACTAATTAGGATTCGAATCAAGGTGGAGATAATGAATGTCTGCAGACAAATGGTGTTTAAATGTTTTCACATGTCTCTAAAATGTACATCTATTAATAGTATTAGATTTATTTTAAGTTATGAGGCTGTCCCTAAATCACAAGGGTTTTTGGGATTGTGAGGGTTTCACTATTTTCTTACTAGGGGGGTGGAGGGATCAGAATCCATATTAAGTAAGGTTTTTTTAATCATTGCTTATGGCTAGACAAAATCTAATCATTCTTTTTGTCAGTAAATATATATTATTTCACTTAATATTAAAAATTTAATAAATCTATATTTCCATGTAAACAAATAAAAAATGGCGCCAAACGGCTTTATTAAATGAAACATTGAAAAGAGGATGGAAGGAAAGTCCTAAACACTTTACAGAAAACTGTAGGCCTCAATTACATCATTCGTCACCAGCAACTAGTTTCCAGTCTGTGGTTGGGTCACTTAGGAGAATGCCTCCATCTTCCTCCTTTAATACCTTCCATTCTTGAGAACTAGACTGTGGCAGCACGGCTAAAGGTCGATCAACCGTGCTACCGTATTGGCCATGTTTTACTCTTCTCCCGAAGGAGACTGATGTACCCCAAAAATGTCATAATTATGAGTTATTAATTTAGAACTTTTGAGACCAATAGTTTCATGGTGAGTGTGTAGTCTTTGTCCTATCCTTTCGATGTCTAATTTAAGATTTCTTTAAGGGAAATCTAGTAAATTTACAATCTTGATCATTCGGTGTCACTTGAGCCTACGGTATATTCAAAGGAAATTTGGCCCAGTTTGAATATTTTAAGACTTTTAAGACATACTCATTTCTTATACAGCTTTCAGTTTAATGTTGCTTGTGGGTGTTTTAACAGAACTGTCATCGGTGTTTCAGACTGACAGTATAATTCATGCTGGAGCTTTATCGAAGTTATCTTACCTGTTGAAACATCCCCGCAGTAATATAATGAAGGAGGCTGCCTGGACAGTTTCCAACATAACTGCAGGGAATGTCGACCAGATCCAACATGTTGTAAACAGTGGCCTTCTCCAGCCTTTGATCGATGTGCTGTCCTCGGTAGGTCCACAACCTGGGGGTCAGGCCAAGACTATTTTCATAGTAAACTATTCAATTTGTAAATCTGACACCTTAGCTCGGTTAATAGTGTCTGTCTTCTGAGCTAAGGTTCCCGGGTTCAATTCCTGGCGTGGTCAAAAAATGTATCATTGGTGAAATGTGGCTATCATGAATCCAAAATTACTTTAAAGTGTAGTGTTTATAATTGTCCTTTCCCGTCCAGCAATAAAAATGTCATTCCTGTGCACTGTCCATCCTTTTTGTAAAAGTTTCAGTATCTACATACATTGTACATGTTTCTCAAGACCTGGCTTGTGTTATTGTGTTGTTAATCTGAATGCTTCCAGGGTGACTTCAAGTCTCAGAAGGAAGCCGCATGGGCGGTTACAAACTACACCTCTGGTAGCTCCCCTCATCAGTTGGTAGTCCTGCTTCAACTGGACATTTTGAAACCTTTTTGTAATCTTCTCGACAGTAAAGATGGAAAGACTGTCCAAGTTGTACTAGATGGCGTGTCAAATATTTTGCAGGTATTTTTTCACATTTACTACGCTTGAACATTTAGACTCTACTCGCTGCTACTCCTGTGTTGGACTAGACTGGCCAAGAGGATGAGATCTGGGTTCGATCCCGATCAGGTGCACTGAAGTTGGTTTTCTTTTGTCCCTTCACAAAAATGTGGGTGAACCTACTCTAAATTAAACTTTCCTAATCCCTAACGGGTAGTAAGACGCGGTGCTAAAAAAATCCATTTGATTCGGAACAAATTCTGGCTTCAATGCTAACAAAGATTTGATTTTTGACAGCTGAATATTCACTTTGTTTTACTAGTTTTAGGTTTTTTATACAAATTATTAATGTACACATGAAAGTGAAAAGACCACGGTTAACACTTTACACTGCTGCCACTGGACAAAGAGGTAATGGCTGCTTCTAGAAAAATTAAATCGCTACCGCCCGATCCCACAAACTAGGTTTCATTAAATTGTAACTATTGAGGAGGCCATGAGAAACTCGCAATGTAATGTCTTGAAAAGAGGAAAAAAGGTAAAAAAATAAAATTGGTAAAGAATAATGGGACACTTGACAGGAACATTTAAAAGGAATAACAAAAAAACGGATGGACCCATTGGTGGAGATCAACAGTGAGAAGTCAAAATATAGTACAGTCAACTCTGGATTCTACGACCTTTCACGGTTCCGGGGAAAGGGGTCGTTATTGGAATTTTAACAGACTTTGTTCCACCCCCAACCTTCATATGCAAAAATTGCATTTTCTAGACAACAGGTGAAATAAAAATAAAACTTACATATTTCTTGAATAAGTCCATTATGGAGGCCTGCTTCTTCATAGCACCAGTTTTCTCGACGAAGTCTTTCACATTATAAAACTGGGTCCACAGCTTTTTGCTAGCGCCCTGGCGCTAAAGTACTCTTGAGTAGACGTCCCCAGCTTTCAAAACATCTTTAGTTGTGGGGATGTCATCAGGCTCTTCTTCCCCCTCTTCATCGCTGGACTCCTGCTGCTCCCTTGATTATATCAGCGTTGTCGAGGGTGCCCCAAACTGTGATGTCATCGTCTGCTGCTATGTACTCCTCATACGTGCAGTCTAGGGCTAATCTCTGCCACGTTTCTTCGTCGCACGGCCGAGTGAAAGTCAGGAGACAGACGAAGGTGCTGTTGATGGGCCAGGCTGCGGTTCTCTGGAGGGGCCTGGTTGAGAATTGGCGTCCACTGGAGGTGGGTTGTCTGGACCTTTGGAGTTGGCAGTGGTGGGAAGCACAGGGACGGTAGCCTCTTCGTTGACTAGTAGGACAAAGTAGGCGTGTCTGAAGCAGTTGGCGATTACCGCTGGTCTCACGGCTCTCTAACTGGCGACGATTCCTTCCATGGCCCTGAACACGTCCCACTTTTTGACCTTGCCATTGTCGAGATTCCACATCATACTCTGCACAAGTATCTTGCTGAACTTCACCTTCACTTGCTGGATTATCCTCTGGTCCACAGGCTGAAGCATTCTGGTGGTGCTCTTTGGCAGAAACACCAGCTCAAATGTTCCCGAGTTTGTCGAGAGCATGATGTGCGGGGCAATTGTAGACAAAGTGCATGAGTTTTCTATTTGTGGTGTCCATCTTCGAATCAACGCCTTGAAGACCTCTCATGAACACACCTGTGGTTATCCATGCCTTCTTATTAAAATCATAGTCACAAGGCAGGATGTTGCCCTTGAAGCCCCGGGGTTTCTTGAACTCCCCGATCACGAGGGGCTTCATCTTATCGCCGCCATCCATGTTGAGCACAGGAGGGTGGTGAGGCACTCCTTGCTCCTCTTCGCACCCTTGCACTTATCNATCTTATCGCCGCCATCCATGTTGAGCACAGAAGGACGGTGAGGTGCTCCTTGCTCCTCTTCGCACCCTTGCACTTATCCCCTTTCACAGCAAGAGTGTGATCTGGCATGAGCTTGTAGAACATCCTCAGCTCGTCAGCGTTGTATACATCTTGAAGCTGATAGCGCCTAAAGATGTTTCGGAGCAAGGGCATCCACTCCCTCACCGGTGTTGGGTTGACCGATGTGCTTTCACCGACGACCTTATGGCTGGATATTCTGTGACATTTTGGAACGCTCTAGCCACCCACTTTAACACTTAGAAGGTTTCTATACCCAACCTCATGGAAAATTCCTCTGCATCATCGGTTCGTTTATAGGCACGTTTTGCGCTCTATGCTGGCTGAACCACTCCAGATTCGCGTGCATCGCACCCTTCAAATTTTTGGCTTTACATTATGGCCTTCTGCACTGCATTCACAATTTCTTCTCTCATTTTGAGAATCGTGAAAAGTGTCGACTTCGGGATGCCATGCCACCGCCCAATCTGTCTTTGTAATCTTCTCCTCGTCCACTTCTTGGATGATCTCGTACTTCTTCATGAGGGTTATGAAGGTCCTCTTTTCACTCATTTCGTCAAAATTATAAGTTCGTATCAAATAAAAAAAAATAGCATGGGTCGTCAGAAATCGTTCACAAAATCAAATCAAAAACTTAACCAAATCGAGAATCGAAATAACAATGGAAAAAACAAGCCTGGCGCGTGATGTAGCGGGATTCGCGTGCGGGGAAGCATTGTCTTGCTTGTGGGAGGGGGTAGACAGTCAAGTGCTATTGGCTTGCATTGATAGGGTGGTGTCTATTTTTATACCTGACCCACCCCAGTTATTAGCAATACAGTGATGACAAGGCAATGGCCTAAATAAGTGCAACAAACAAATTTTACAGCCAATTTCCTTAAAATTTTCAAATTTTTTTTCCACATTTTTCATGGTTCCCCCAAAAAGGATCGTTACTTCGAGAGGGACACTATTCCCAGAGTCGTAGAATCGAGAGTTGACTGATTTAAAAAAAATGGAGTTGCTGAAAATAGCACTGTTAGAAGTCCCTGGCAAGTCTGTCTGCAAAGGATCCCTACTTCATCAAGGAAATTAGACTTGAGGACCGCCATGGCCAAGGAAGCTTTAAACAAGAAGTCACTGCTGACCAGCAAGTTGAGTTTGGAGCTGAGTAAGAAACTGATGGAGCATCGCACTGTATGGAGCAGAAACTTGGACTCTCAGGAAGATGGGAAATAAATACTTGGAGAGCTTTGAAATGTGGTGCTGGAGAGACTTGAGAATATCAGGTGGACAGACAGGAGGACGAGTGAACAAGTCCTAAGAAGATCAGGGGGACAAATGAAGAGTGGATGATAAGAGAACCATTTTGGATGTGATTCTTCGGTACAAAACAAACTGTATCTGACACATCCTTAGGAGGAACTGTCTTCTGTACGTCATAGGAGGAAAGGTTGAGGGAAAGAGGAGCTTAGGAAGGAGGATTTAAATATTGGTTGACTTGAAGGAAATAAAAAAAATCTGGGAGTTGAAGGAGGAAGCAGAGGACAGGGTGCTTTGGAGGTCTAAGTTCGCTGACAAAGAATGTACCTGTCATGAGACAGAACACCAAATAATAATAGTACTAGAGTAATAAGAGTACTCAAGAGTTGCTGATGTACTCGGGAATTTACATGATTATGTGTTTTGTTGTGTTTTAGTTGTGATCTTTGAGGCCTACAGTTTTCTGGTAAGTGGGTAGACATTGCCCTTCTCTCCTCCTCTCATTGTTTAGTTTAATTTGAAATTTTGAAAAGTCGTACTATCTTATAAAATATTTGTTCATGTTGATCGTTATTGTCTTATTCCCCTTGTCCACAGACTGCGGATAAAATGAATGAAGTAGAGCGTGTGGCCATTATGATTGAAGAGTGTGGGGGATTGGACAAACTGGAGGCTCTTCAAAACCATGAGAATGAAGTCATTTACCAAAAGGCTCTGAATATTATTGATAACTTCTTTTCAGAATCTGTAAGTCCTATTTTTCTATAAACTAAACATTTTACTCCTTAATTATGTACTTGTGCGTATAACCCGAACGGGTAGTAAGACGCAGTGCTAATAATAATAATAATAATTATTATTATAATTATGTACTTCATAAAAAGTACTTCATAATATGTATTATATTTTCAAAAAGGTGCAGGAAAGGTGGATAGAAACATAAAAAAGCAACACACAGTATGGCCTTTATAATGTTTCCATCCACCTTTCCTGCACATTCAAAATATACCTAATGCAATTACCTAATATAGCGAAAAATGTTGCCTATACCTATTTTGGTGTTTGAAAAATTAATTTATAAGAGGAAGCTCGAAAATGATGAGCCTACAGAATTTTCGATTTCAATCTCTAGCTTTAATGATCTCTCGGCTCGAAAGCGGAGTACTCATAGAGCCCTAAATAACACGTATGGATGTTGAAGGGAGTATGCAAGGATAGATAAGTGTACAGAGTTACTTTATGAGCTATATGCACAGTTTCTTGCCTACCTCTTAGGGGAGTGGCGTGATTAGGTAGGTATGTATGTATGTAGTTAAACAATTTGATAAAACACTGTGTTAGTCTAAATTTTTAAGCCAATAGCCAATAATTTGTATTAATTAAATAATTATAAACTTTGATCTAAGATTATTTTTGAATGGCCAGCTAAAGAAGGACAGTGATATTAATTGCAAGTTGAGTTAGATCCGTTTTATATTGGCCTTATTTATTGAAATAAACATATTTTTAACTCTGTCTAAAGGGTCACACTCATAATAGACTAGACTGCTGATAGCAGGGAGATTGGAGTTTTGTACTTCATGCAAATTTGGGTACATTTCCTCTGAATTCAATCTTCCTAATCAGTAATGCATTAGTGTAGTTAGTATATGGGCGTATGAGTTAAATGTCTAGTAAAATGCTCTGTTAAAAAAAGGTAATGTTTCTTTTTTGGGAATTTAACTAAAGTAATTATAGAGTAATGCTAGAGTTTTTAACACTTTGCCTGCAGAACCTTTATATACTATTCTGATCAGTCTGGCACATTTTCTAAATCTTACCAATAAAGGTATTTTTTAGTATAAAATTGGTACTTAAATGAAATTTTTCTTTGGAATTTCTTCTTTAACATGTTGTATTTCTCAAATTACCTATATTCTTACAAAAATTTACTAGATTTATTCAAAGTCACTGTGTTTTTTCAAGTTTTTCACAAACAAAATTTTTTTGTTTACTTTGGCATTTAGAAAAATAACCAAACTAATAGGCCTAGTTTATTTACAAAATTTCTACCTTATATGACATTCATAAACATGGGTAATATGAATGAAACAAACAAAAAATAACAATTAGTTATATAAGTTGTGAAAAAATAAAACCAAATAAAATTTACTGCTGAACAACCCTGATTCATTTTCCGATGCAAAATTGGGATCCAATTCTGAATCATCAAAACTTTGATCATTTTCATATAAATAATCTTGTATTTTTTCAGAAGTTTAACACTCCATAATCTAGTCACTTTACTCATAAATAAACATTCAAAACAGTTTAAAAATATAATGCTGCAAACACAATTTCACTCACAAAGTAAACAAAACAAACCTCTTAACCATAGATTATAAACTTGAATGACAACACGCCTAAGATTATAGAGCAAAGAGATTGTATTTTTAAAAAGTAGTGCGATCTTTTGGCAGAAGTATACACTTAAATAATTAAATAAACCGTCCCTATTCAAGTACTGTAGTAATATTACTGTGGATAGCATTAAGAAGCATGGAAAAGTAGCCATAGTAATATTACGACGTTAGCAAATAGTTTGTTTTATTCAAATTTTGATTTGACACATTGCATATTTTCAAATATTTCCCGACATAACATTGAATCTTACAGTGAAACTACCACTCAATAATGGATATGAACACTGCTGTAATTAAATCTGTCCAAACAGCGGACAGAATTGAAAACACCAGTTCATATCAAGTATTTGTGTGTAGGATGTAGAAATGTAAAGTGTGAGCAGTCCTGCTTTCATCCTTTAGAGAAACTTTCTAAAATAGCTTGGTTACATAGTAATGATTAGGGGACATTCTTCCTCCCCTTCAGTGGGGGTTGTTCCAGCACAATGCAGTTAAAGATTATCTTAGTTAATATCTACATTATATAGGTTCATTTAATTAAACTGTTAAAGCACGAAAAAAAACTTTTCCAAATAACATAGTTTTTTTGATCCCAGAAGGTATCCACTATCAAGAGATTTCACCCTATTTATTTACCATAGTAAAGGGTAGTCATGTATACTAGTCAAAATGTTTACTTGCGTGTTTATTCCATAACACTTGACTAATTTAAGGTTTAAATCTGGGGATGGTGATTTATTTCTCTTAAATTACTATCTAAATTGATGAATAAGTTTTTATTCCAGGAACCTCTCGATCCAAATACAGCTCCGAGTGAAGTGAATGGTCAACTAGATTTCAGCAGTACCAACTCTGTCCCTGACGGAGGCTTCTCTTTCTAAATGAATTATGTCTGATAATACTCTTTAGTGATAATTTGAAAGACTGGACCTTTTTACTGTACACATTCATTCATGTTGAATTTTAGTTGTACTAAATAGGCGGTAGGAAGGGAAAACAAAGACCTGATTAGGTAGGTATTTGTAGTAGTTTTAAGTGGCAGGAGTTTTAGATGCTTTCTTCAAGACTATCACGCTATCATGTGCTCAAACACTGTGTTGGGTAATATCTAGTCGACTTGAGGTAGCTTACCTAGCGATGGTGCACTTTCCATTGGCTGGCTTTAAGGGGAAGTGTTTGTATCATAAATTGTAATTAGGGCGACTGATACAAAACATTGAATCGCATCGTGGCATTTGTTCCCTTCTTCCCACTATTGCGTTTGATGTCTCTTACACTGATAAAGTGTTGATAATATTTTTGTATGCCTTTTTATTTTTCTAAAGTAGGAACTTGTGAAATTTATGTACTTGCTTATTGGAAGCCTTTTAAATATGAAAATTTGAAAATAAATGAATTAGTCAGTGTATGTTTGTATATTTTGGTGGCTGGCAAACTTCCATTGGGCTATCCTATTTTTGTAAAAATAATTTTCTGTCTATTATCCATGGCATTTAAATGTGTTTATATAAAAACAAAGTACTAGTTTAGTTTTATAATGTCTTTTAAATGTATAATAGATGTCAACCTCATTGCTGTGTAGTGTTAATAGAGAATTTATTTTCATTCTTTGTGGTTGTGAATATTATTATAGAACAATTTCTCAATGAAATGAAGGGTTTTCCATTTGCTTTACACATTTGTATTGTATTTGATTAACACAATTATACTCTATCCTAGAGGTATGAAGATAATTGGGGATATTTGAAAGTAGATAAAATTGTGTAATACAAATAAGTTTTATTAAACTTTTAATGGTCTCAAATTTTTATATTCTTTCCATACGTTCTTTCAGGCTGCAGCCAATGTATTTTAGAAATTTGGTTCTTGTCAAAATATTCCTGTAGAAATATTTATTTTATAGAATATTAAAAAAAATTTTAAAACCTAACAATTTTTTTCAACAAAAATTAAACTATCAAGGACAGCTCTACTTGGTGCGACCCAAACCTGTTCTCTTTTGTACATTTCCACTGTAACTAGACTATGGACTATTTTCCTTCCTACACCATGTTACTCTATGGCAAGACAATAACAAACATAATCACACTTTTTTTTTTATAAAAAATTGCAAAATGAGGAAAGGTAAGTAAAAATTTTAAAAAATTGGCTTTTTAGTATTAATGTTTTTCTAGATAATATATTACAAAGTATCGTAATATAATCATTCATCATGTAAGCAAAAACCTTTTTAATTTATTTTATAATTAAAGTAAATGCAGCATAATGTGACAGAAAGACCTTTAGATAGTCGAGGTGATGTCTTCACTAATTTGCACCCCTCTCTAAGGGGTTCATATCGTCCGGGAACATTCAGTCGTGTGAGTGCACAAACTCCTCAATGTTGGTGAGTAACTTGAGGGTTTGAACAAAGAACTTGCCCAACAAATCTCCAATCACAAGTCCTGTGCCCACAACAGTGAATATCTTGAGGGTCCTCAGCTTCATTGTCGTGGGCTCTGGAGCCACTTTGCTGGACATCGCTTTGTGTTTATTATAAACTTGACATCTGTAAGGAAGTCGACTAACTACTACATGAGAAGATGATACTAGATACTAAAACTATTGTTTGGTTATCAAATGGAACAAGATTTTAAGTAATTTCAAATTCACCCTTAACTGGCCCCAATATGCAAAAATAAAAATTTTGAATTCAGAAAGATTAAAACTAAAGTCTTTCAGATGAGATAGATATTTGATATATAGTAATAATATTAATATTTTGTGTCCGTCGAGAAAAAATACCCCCTTCTGAAACAACCGCCATTGGTCGTCGAGAAAACGCACGGGTCTTTCTGCCAGGCGGCACTAAACTTCATATTCATACAAGGGTTTTAAATTTCTCTTCTTGATTTATTTTTTTCCCAAATGCTGCAAGCTATTTGGAAAAATTTTCCTCTGATCAATTCACATTAAGTTGCAGTATTTAAACAATTTTTTTTTCTATAACTAAGTATTGCCATTTGTGATTTTCCTTGTTTTTATTGTAAATGTGTGTATTCTTGCTTCTGGAAAATTTAACTTAACTTAGTGTAGTTACAGAAGCAAGGATTAAAACATTCTTAATATGATTTAAACAAATGTGACATTTTGATTATATAAGTTATTTCTTACCTGATGAGTACAAACCGAGCATTCATAAATGGTTCTATTCTGAAACAACTTCATCAAAATACTATAAAATAACTTAAATTTAGAAAATCCATTGCACTCTTGAAACCAAGGTTACAATTTAAATATTTAATGAATAAACAACTGGCAACAATACATTTCTAGTTCTTTCAATTGTTGTATGTACATAGTTATAAAAAAAATCTAATCAAATTATTTTGAAAAAAAAAAAAAACTTTAGTTTTAACCATGTTTATTTCTCAAAAGATATCACTAACCTTAATTATTTTATTTTATCATAATATACTACTTTGAAAAAATGAAATATGTGAAATGCCTAGTCATCACAAGATCGATTATTTAAACTATTAGGCCTGTTCAGAATTACAAACTTTGTTAAATTGGATGTTCCTGAAAAACTGATCGGAAAAATTTAATCCAAAAAACCTCAGACTTCAATAACCAAATTTAAATTATTTTTGGGAGCAGTTACTTTTTTTGGGGGGAAACTTTTACAAAACCTCGGTACATTACCCCACACCCTTTAAAATAATTTAAAAGTTGGGATTTACTTTGATTCTTTTGCAAATTGTGTCAAATCTTTCAAATAAATTAAGGAGGAAATATCCAATAGGGTAGTACTTGCTCATTTTGACCCAAGGAAAAAAAATTATCCCCTCCCCTTATGGATTAGTGGTTGTACTATCCCATTGCATAATCTATGGTACTGAGAGACCAATCAAACCTTGAGCCCAAGTGGGCAAAAGTTGAGCCAATTAGAATTGGAATCATGTGCCATTATGCCTAGTAAACATTTTTTTTGACCTATTTGTTCACTGATTCATCTTATAACTGACCATCATCCTTCAAACTTTGGGCTATCAAAGGGTCTTCCCGTTCTCTCCGCCTTATGATTCCAGAGGTACGCTATTTTTCTTCAAACATTCGACTATGATATTTAATATCCCCAGTGGCAGAGCACAAACAGATGATTATCACGTCCACCTCTGCAGGACCAAACTGGTGATTTTGACATCGATTTGGGAGGTTTTACTGTAGGCTAAACCAATGTAGGTCTACAACTAGTAATCTTTTATGATATGATTAAAAACTTATTCCAGGAAAGAGGCTGTGGAACTAGTTCAAGTATTTTATATGAGTGTTATTCTCCCAGTCATGGTGGGGACACCTGCAGCATGAATATTGTATTTTCTGGGACTAGCATGTCCATGTCTTTAAGATCCAGAATATTGGAAGAATTGCACCAAAGGACAAGGAAGTGGCAAAGAATAAAGCATTGACACAAAGTTATGTGTGGTGAACTAAAATATATTTGAATACTGAACAAATGATTTCAAATTGTTCTTCTTGCCAACAGATAAAAAATAACCCAGTCACGGTATACTACCACAAGTGGCAATGCCCTCCAGCACCCATGGAAAGGCCTTTATTTTCTTATTATTGTTGATGCTTCCAGTAGGTGGGGTAGTGTTAAACCTGTTTAAAAAATATAACTTCTACCACAATGATTAGACTACTGCAAATTTTGGTCTTCCCCATGACCTCAATCTACCAGCTCAAAATTCTGTTCTAAGCTTGGGATCAAACAAAAGTAACTATCACCTCAACATCCCACTACTAACGGTTCAGCGGAGAGAGGAGTACAAACTCTCGAGGGATCTCTGAAAGCAGCCCCACTAAGTGGAAACATCAGCGCAGCTGTAACCAAGTTCCTGGACTTCAAACTCCACCACTGCAACTCTATAGAACCTACACAAAGGAGTCGCATTGACGTAATGAAGCCTGTAGATCCTTTAGCTCTTCAGAGATATACTGAGGATCCTATCAATGTTCCAATAACCTTTAATGAAGGATAAAATGCTGCTTTCCTTTCTTATGAGAACCTTGGTAGGAAGTGGCTATTTGGAACAGTCATACAGGAAAGGTGTGATTTGCACTATTTGGTACAACAGGGTGATTCAACCTATTTCTGCCATGTATATCAGACGAGGGTGCATGAAAAAAACTGCAAACCACATTTGGGGTGTGCATTGTGGTTTCATGCCAGGTAAAGGTTGCATGAACCAGATATTTGCATTGCAACAAGTGATTGAGAAATGTATGGCAGTAAGAAAGATAGCATATGGTGCATTCGTTGATCTGGAGAAAGCATACAATCGGATGAATAGGAGTATGTAATGGAATGTTCTGAGATAGTATGGTGTGGATGCATGGTTGGTAAATGCAATTATGGCGGTGTATATTGGAAGTAAAGTACACATTTGAGCTAATGGTTTGACAATGAAATAATGTATAAATAAATGTATGAGGATGCGGTTGGTGTACAAATGGACAATATGAATGCGGGAGTGTTGCTCTATGTAGATAATACCATATTAATGGCTGAGAATGAAAGTGATCAGGTTTGGATGTTGTTGGAGTGAAGGGAGTACATACGCAAGGATAGGGAAGTGTGAAGAAAATTATTGAGGATGGATTAAATAGGAGCAGTTCTTTTAATGTATGCTGCAATTTCTTACCTTTCCTGTAAAGTAATGGCGTGTTTAGGTATGTTATATTTGTGCTCCAAGAGGATATCATAAAGAATGCACTCGGTTTTGAATAGGAACAAGATTTTACACTTTGCAATAAACAAAGTACTTTTTTTATGTAGTAAGATGGTACTTAAAGCATTTCGCATGTATAAAGATTAACAATATATTATAAATAGAAACTTTTATATTAAAACCATCATAAATAAACCAAACTTCCATTTGTTGCTATTTGAGACCTTTATTATGATCTAGTTTTGTTTTACATTTAAAAAATACATTAAAATAAATAATCATTCGAATAGTGAAAATGTACTAACATAACTAATAATTTCGTTAATTTTAATCAACACAAAAATTAGTAATCAAGATGAAAGAATGGGGCAAAAATAATTTGATTTTATTCGATTGTTGTAACTAGCAATATGATAAAAACTAATAAGCGTTGATATGTATTACAGTTGATTACAAATGTATGTTTTGTACTATATCTTAATTTAAATATGTGCTAGCTATTTTCAAAATGTTGAATACAATTGCATACACTCACAACCTCCCCCTATTTCAATTTAACGTCTTCTTGGTTTGTGTTCTTCCATTCATCTCCCCTCGTGACTCATTTAAATCATCCTTTACATGTCTTCCTAGCCTGAATCCCTCCATGTTTAATACATTTACCTCCTTTCCTAGCCTTCTGAAAGCAGTCTTCTTTTTTACATTCGGTTCCTTTACCTTTATTCCCAGCTAAAAGGCAGATCATTGCCTTGTACCTACTTTGTGAGGCCCCACATTGTCCTATTAGATTTTCATTTTCTAAGTTATCTTGTTTTGTCTGTAAGAAACAGAAATATTACATCACGACTTAACATAAATATTTATTTTTAAGACAATGAAATTAATACTGTAAAAAATTACATTGTAATCTACAATGAAATAAAGCTTTTAATCTTGATCGAAAGAGATATAATATGTTGAAATGTCACAATTCATGTCTTTCTTAAAATTGTAACATTGAGTTACATTTGAACTCGCCCCCATGCTAAACTTCATACTCAACTCGCCGAAGAATCATACCACCCGCCCCAAATAATATTCAATAATATTATTTGGTTTGGTTTATTATTATTTAAATCTTGCATTTCATGTCCTTTGTATACAAACTATGTATAGTACACATCCTTCCTCTACCTTTAAGTTATCGATGGTCGTAAGGAAAGGATTGGAGAGAAGGGTGTAACAAAATTGTTTGATTCTTAGTTCTGAATCTTTAACAATTTCAATTATTTCACATAGTTAGTTGGCCTTTTTTGAAATACACAATATTGCTCTAAAAAGAAAAACTAAGTTTGATCATAATGAATAATTAATATACAATTCTGAATATTGCTGTTTGGTTTAGATGTCAGGACTTTCATTTATTGAAGATGAAAGCTAAGAATAAAGATATAAGAAATAATTAAGGCCAATACCAACTCTTTTGATACCAGTAAGAATTGAGGTTATTGAAGAATCAAATTAATCATTAATAATATATCAAAAATTATGAATTAATAGCAAATACAATTTACCATCGATAAAGTTTCAGTCTTGTCAAAAGGAATAACTGTTTGTATGACAATAGTGTTTTTAGCCACATTTTTTTACTCCACAATTTTTATCGACACTCAAATCTTTTTGCTAGATGTCTTACTACCTATTTGCATTCTCAATAATTAATATGGCATATAGTAGCACTCTCACATTCGTATTGTCCATTTGTACAACAAATGTGTCCTCATAAGCATCCCTCATACACTGAATCCATGAATATATTAAACAACCTTGTCTAACACCATTTGCTCAAAGTTCCATTCACCCTAACAGACGCTTCACTTCCAACATTCACTGCCATAATTGCATTTACTAACCATTCACAGTCCACACCATAATCTCTAAGAACATTCCGTAACATACTCCTATTTACACGATCATACGCTTTCTTCAAATCAATGAATATAAAATACACTTTCTCCCTTACTGCCATACATCTCTCAATCAGTCGTTGAAATGCAAATATCTGGTCCATGCAGCATCTTCCTGGCATGAAACCACATTGCACATCCCATATCTTACCAACAGTTTTTTCATGCACCATCTCAAGATTATCGTAAAAAAACTTTACTTGGAATACTCAACAAACTAATTGCCCTATAATTCTTACATATATTCATGTTTAATACTAATGTGTGAATCATAAACAACACATCTTCCCAAATTCATGCAAATTAACTAGAAAATCAGTTAATGATGTTGAAATTATTTATTACGTTTTTAAGTTTTAAGATAAAAACATTTTAAACAGTTTTGTTAAAGGGGCAAACAAATTTAATATAAATGTATATTTTAAATTAGCATAATCTACCGACTTTGCATGTCAAATGACTTGTACTAATAATTTATACAGCACTTCTTTTGAAGATCAAGTTATTTACCTCTATCCTTTGTTTACCTTAAAAGGAAGCACTTTTAGTGGTTTCACTAAAGATTGGGTTGTAGTGCAATATGTCAAGGTAGGACTGCTAACTTACGGGATAGCCAAAGTGTATAACTATTACATTTGTGTAAATTAATCATAATTGTTTATTATAGGAAGTAGTTAACATGAATAAACAAATTTTGAATTTCAATCCATAGTAAAGTTGTGTTTTCAATAACAATGCCAATTAAATGTTATTTAATGTTTAAGATAAAAGATATTACTCACTCCATATTCCTCCATAAGATTAGGACATTTTAACGGCCCTTGTACCAATTCTGGCTGTTGGTAATTAAGTATTTCTTTTTTAAAACCTTCCTCTAATTTTAAATGAAGATCAATTTCAAACTAGTAGGAAGCAAGAATAATTTCAGAACGTAGTTACACTAAGAATAATTTAAGAACGTAGTTACACTAAGAATAATTTCAGAACGTAGTTACACTAAGAATAATTTAAGAACGTAGTTACACTAAGAGAGTTCATAACATAAAGATTAAAAATTGACAGATTTCATAGCATAACAGTTATTTTGAGCATTTATGAATAACAACAAATAAAAATAAATAAAGAACTGATTTAGATTACAAGCACTATTTATATAATCAGAGAGGTAAAAATAGCAGTAATGGTAGCTCATCCTGATCAAAGAGGCCAGAGTTGATCCCAGGAGGGAAGGATTCTTTACATAATGTGGCTTCTCAATCTCACGTCAACTAAGGGCTGGTGGAGTTATTGCACTTAAATAAAATATCAATTGAATCATTAGTGATAATATGGAATGGCTTTAATTTACTTATCCATTAAACTGTTTTGAGCAGAAGAGCCAGTAACAATGAAATATGTTGGCACAAGATTTAACCTAAGTGGATTAGGAAAAATGCCAACATGACTGAACTCACACAACCATGTTAAGTCAATTTTAACTAGCGGTAGTTAATTAATTTTTTTGGTAAATTCTGAGGCTGTTTTATTTAGATTTACCAGCTATATAGCAAGTGAATGAAACTAAATAGAACCATAGATACAAATTGTGGCATTATTAAAATATGAAACAATGCTATCAAAGATAGGCCTATACCTCCATTTCCAACTTCCCCTCTTGATGGAGATTATATTGCAAGTAATTCTCTGGTTCAACCTTTTCCTCCATTTCCAACTTCCCCTCTTGATGGAGATTATATTGCAAGTTATCCTCTGGTTCAACCTATACCTCCAATTCAAACTTCCCCTCTTGATGGAGATTATATTGCAAGTTATCCTCTGGTTCAACCTTTTCCTCCATTTCCAACTTCCCCTCTTGATGGAGATTATATTTCAAGTAATTCTCTATTTCAATCTTTAAATTCAGTGTATTATTCTCCATCATATGATGTTCAGTTTTGATATTACTACAACTACTAAAACTTAGGTAGCATCTCCAGAGACCTGCACAACAACAAAATTTATAAAAATAATATATGGCTAGCTATAGTATAATTCTGGTTGAAAGAAAGGTCTTTAAAATATTTGTTTTGGGTTCAACAGTTATTGTAATTAATTGTATTGTAATTGTCTTGATTATCTACACAAGATTGACAAGAGACCAGAAGAACGCCAGTAAACAATAACCTAACAGTTGTAAATACCTATTGTATGGTTGTGAAAGTTAAATATTAGCATAGACAAGGGATAAGTAATGAATAGAAACACCACTCTAATGTTGGCAGGTGGACCTAAATATAGCCATTATTTTATAAATAAACCACGTTATAAAATGTAAAATCTAGCTAAACTCCTTCTTTGAAATAAACGACAAAATTACTAACAAAACAGTAAAGGTGAATTTTTACACATGATATTCTTTTTTAGAACCATATTCATGCCTAGTTAAATTTGTTTTTCTAATGTTGGCTAAAAGCTGTTTGTTTATTGTGGATGTAGACTGTGGAGCTTTTCAGTCCACTTTATTACTCTTGTCGAATAAACTTCTAGCTTTAATGTGTTGTAATTTAATAATATAATTTATTAATTGATATTAATTATTGAACTTAAAAACTAAAATGGTTAAAGAACAGTATCGTGAAACAAATCTGGCGAGGAAAATGTAAGTAAATTTTATAATTATCTAATGGTTTCCTCGAGTTACTTTTGGGGAAAGGACTGTTAAACCTTCGTTCGAAACTAGGGTAGCAGAACTTGGGGGCTAGTGGCTCGAGCAGTGTGCGCGCTGAGGGCGAGATTCTTAAAAAAAAAATTGTCAAATAATAATAATAATAACTAGCTACAAAACAAAAGCAAATTTCCAATTGTAACAAAATTGACATAGTAAAATAATTATATTTTATCAAAATATTCAAAATGTCATCAAAAGTATTTTAATATGTAATTTGGCTAACTTTTTTTTTATTATAAGCAAGCCCCCCCCAAAAAACCATACCTTTCACGCATTAACAACATATTATCTTTATCAGGAAATGATTGTCAACTTAGTATAAATGGAAAACTTAAAACAAGTGAATGATTGGCTGTATCCGAATAGTCTACTTCACGCGCCGTCGACCCTTGACGCTCACTCGATAATTGCATTGGCAATCACGTGATCGAGTGAACAACCGTCCGAATAGTCACGAAGTGAGCCGCTGCACCCTGCACAAGCCCTTGAGACCAAGTGTGACTGCAAGTTACCCTTGACACGCCGTCGATGCGGAGTATGACTGGCAACTGTTTAATTTTTCGTCTGCTAGAGTAATGTGATCTGTGATGTGTAATCTGCTATCTATGATAAAGTATTTTAACTATACCGGTACTGCTCATGTTGTAATGTTTTTTGTGTTGTGTTGGAAATGTCTAGTGAAAAGAAGTGGGTTTGGATATTAAAACGTTGTATTCGTTTTCATTCCCTGATTATAGATGGCGTTTAAAATAGTTTCTAAGATCACGGGTAGGAAGCAGCACTGCAGACTCAAGGGCGTGTAAAGGGTAATTGCCGTTCGAAAAGTCTGTTGCAGTTTTCGATCTCAAGTGGGTGTAAAGTGTAATTTTATCGAGTCTGCATGAAGTCTGCGTCAAGTCAAGTGTACTTGACTATTCGGATACGGCCATTGTGTGTTTTAAAGTGGTCAGGGTTAGTTTGCCATTGTTTATTTTATTAAGTTAATAATACCATTCTTTAAACACCATTGATGTAATAGGCTTGCAAGTGCCTAGTATTTATAATATTCACAGACATTTAATAACAGTTTATATATTATTTTATAAAATCCCTCCCTTAAGTTTATTATAAATCATGTAAACTTTATCAAGATAAGCCGAGAGTACTACACTTATAGTACATTATTGTTTTCCAATCAGCTGTAATATTAATAGCCTTTTCTAGCCCTAATTTTATCTGTATTTAATATTACCTAATTAGTCAGTTCAAATGTCTAGTTATAAGAAAGTGTGGGGTTTCATGTTAATAATAAGTAGCACAAATCATAATCAAAGTTGTAAGCAATATATGTTCTAAATTTCAATTCGTTAAAAGGCCTAAAAAAGAATTTAACTTTTAAATCTAGTAGTTTTCATTCTTGGAAAGTCTTTATTTAAATATAGTGTCATATAAATTGATCACTTCTACCTTTCACTGCTAAGCATCGTGCTTTTTTTTATTTGTACCCGGAAGCTGTGAGATGCACCTGTGGCTTCACAGTGGAAAGCGGAGGCTTGGCGCTAACCGCTAGCCAATCAGCACATCAGATTTTAGCGTCTGTGTTTTGCTATATGGGAAAGGGAAGCGTTAGACGTGCGACAGTTACCGGTTAGCACGTGAGCTAGAAAGACGTGTTAAGAGGGACTACACTAATAGCAGTTACTTTCGTCTAGTATTTAGGGTGTTAGAGGTGGGTGGAAGGGAAGCGAGAGACTACCATGGCGGATGGACGCCCCATGGGGCTGAATTATCATAGCTTTAACAATACAACTCTGTCTTAAAGTCATATTTTTTTACCACTTGATAAATGGACAGTGTAATAGTATATTTTGTAATGTTGGCTGGCTAAGAGTACAACATTTAATTCAAACTCTGCATAGTATAACTTCTTGTGATATCAAAAGTCTCCCCCCACCCCGAGAGGAATCTGAGTGGCTCTACCGAACCAACCGACTCCGCTGTGGATCAGACCAAGAGAAGAAGATGGAGAGGAATATTCAGACTAGTTACAGTGTATCTGGGCAGAATACATCTCGGAGAGTAGTTGGTTGTATGTGAAGTGAGGGTTTGTCAGGAGAAACACAGGAACAAGGTGAATGCGATTAAAATAAGATGGCTAAGAAATAAAGAAAGGGGTTGGCTGTGTAAGGAAAAGGTGTGATTAGTTATGTATGTATCATTCATGCATGATCATATAGAGTCCTATTTTACTAAACTAGCTCGATCCTTCGAATTCCTTCTAATAGCAGTAAAGTTTCAACTAAATAATTTATATAGTTAAATAAATTATCTTGGTTTTATTTCTTTAGCACCTAGCCGACATGTTTGATTATAAATGTACAATTATTATATATGTTGTTTGACCAATATTCGCCCACTGAGACCTAGAGGCTACCATCATCCCTTGTTTTCAGTTCCCATGTTTGTTTCGGAGTAGACAGCCCTCACCAAATACAACAACAAGCCCACCTTCATGTTGTCGCCAAGAACTTGTACAACCAGGACACCCAGCGCACACCCGTGCCCTATGGGGTCCTCGACAGACGGATGGTGAGGACTAGAACTTATTCTACTTATTTTAAATAATACACTTAGCATTTATAATTAATAATACAATTTTCTTGTGCTAATAATGATCTGATTTCAAATCATACCATATAAATGTTTAGTTTGACGCTTTGGCTCAGTCGGTAGCGTGTCTTTCTACTGAGCTAAGGGTCCCAGGTTCAATTCCTGGAATGTCCTTAAAATTCATCGTTAGTGACATATGTGTCCCCCCCCCCTCCCCGTTTTACATTGATAAATTAACGGCTCGGGGCTGGATGTTGTGTCTGTTCAAGATTTAAGTTAGTCTACAAGTTGTATAGTAAATGTATTGGGTACTGGTAATGTTATTGAATGTGCTGCACAAATTTCAAGTATAGGCCCAAATAATATCAGGCACTAGTCCTATAGTGTATTTTATTATGTTCAAGTAGAGCCTAATGTAATCGGTTCATAAACAATCTGTGAAAATCTTTGAAAATCACATCTGATTGCTGTTTTATTTATTTATATTATGCTACTATGTTTTGACATGATTACTCCTGTTTTTATTCATGATTTTGTCAGTATATGTTGCAAAATAGTCAGGTTTAACGCATATGAACTATTTATGTTAATGTGTTGGGCGGAGAAAGGCTTAGCTTTGAACTTAGTGGAAGTGTACTCAAATTTGTGTGGAGAAACCGTGAAAAACCATTAAGGAAAAACCACCCTCAGTGCACCCAACCGGAACCTGACCTCTCTGTCATCGACAATCCAGTCTTTTGCGATGTACTCATTGTTAAATGATACATTTTTTTAATAAATGTTAAATAACCATCTAGTTTTATCTTACAACTTTAATGTGACACATGTGTATTCATACGAACCAGGGGACCAATCAAAAAGATGCAAACTGTTCGACGTGTGGGAAAGGCCTGAATGATTGCATCGGCCACTACGGCTACATCGACCTAGAGCTACCGGTGTATCATGTGGGCTATTTCCGCGCCGTTATCACGGTTCTTCAAACAATATGCAAGGTAAGACAGCTCTGATGTTAAACTTGGATGTACAGTGATTATGATTAATTTAAAACTCGGGTATGATTCCTGGTGTAGTGACCTTTCTGAACAGCGATGGTTCACATCGGGGCCGCGGAGTCGGGGAGTAGTTCTGGGTGGAGTTGGAGTCACCAACTCTGCCTTCAAAATAATAATTTATATCATTATAATGGTAATATACCATTTTAGTTTTATACTTTACGACCAAAATTTTGAATTTGGATTGACAAATTTATTTAAATATAAACTCACAATACCAAGGAAGCTTCCCATGAAGTCATCTGTAATGGAACATTTTACTGCGGTAAATTTGGTTTTACTAATTAAATATAGTTTAAGCATTTCTGAAGGAGTCTGGATCCGGACATCAGAAACATAGAGGAGCCGAAGGCTTTGCGTAACGACTCCACAACCCTGATTTGCATTGAATTAATTAATTCACTTAATGATATACAGTTATTATTATTAAAAAAGTATTGTTTGTAGAGTAATGGATAATGTTAACATTTTCAGTATCAGTGGCCTATATACATATATTATAAAAAATTTCCACCATGTGCTATAGTTCCTTGAGCCCTCCTGTAAATCCAGCACTGTGCTTGTCAACACTAACAAACACTAACCGCACACTAATGTCCTCCAACAAATGCACTGCGTAACTACACTTGTGTCTGCGAGAGCCGCACACAAATATCCTGAACAGTTGTACGCGAGCTGCAAGGTCAACACTGATAAAACACAGTGAGAAAGGTAACTGTCGGACTCTGAGTTGGTTACGTGTATTTAACCTGGTAGCGGAAGTAAATGAAGGCGGTGGTGAAGCCACAAAGTGTTTTCATAGGGGATAGAGTATGTCAAAAATCTCCTGTAAGACTTGAAGTTTGAAGACTGAATTTCATGCGGATGATACCTACAGATTGTTTGATACTAGGGCCAGAGGTCTGTATAAAAGAAACCAACTTCAGACCATTGATCTTTGTCATATTTCAACTAGCTGTAGGTACAAATCATCAATTATGACAAGGGTTTTTTGAAAATCCCATCTCTCCATAGTCTGAGAGACAAAGGACTTTTTTTTTAACCCTGATTATCATTAACTCGGTTTCTAATATTTAACCCGAGTACTAAAATTCTACTATTAAAAGTTTTCTCCGTGTGTTTATTACATTTTTTTTACATTACCTAAGATCTATTAAGGCCACTATATTATTTAATTCTGGTCTGAGCTCATTTAAATTATTACACTTCTATAACGTCTAACCTTAAGAAAATAACTATTAAATTTAAGTACATCTGGTTAAGCACAAAACAAAATACTGAAAGAAAATTAATATATAACAAAAGAGATTAATAAAATAGCAATAAAATAAAAATAATAATAAAATATAAGTCAAATACTCAACTAACTAACTCGTCCTACCACCTACTTTCCAGTTGGTCCGCCCCGGGATGTACCCCCCATCCCCCGGGATGTACCTTCAGGAGTTCCAATGACCACCTGGCTCCATGTTTTCAGAGCCCATGGGTCCCCTGAAAGAAGGGTGCATCCCCCTATCCGCCACCTGGGGAGGCGCCCTGCCCTATCAGAGATGGTGCTCCGCCTACTTTTCACAAAACCACATCATCGCCACAATTACTCCAGTATACCACCATTCCCACCTTGACCATACACCCATAAGTCACATTTTGTCCTTGAAGTCCTTTCCACCAGCAGTCCACTCTCTCAGCTGGCTGAGAATTGGGGGCCCATTACACCTAGGCCCAATCCCGTCAGGCCCCGCCCAGTTCAGGGTTACTCCTATCCTCTGGATCTCCTCTTATGGTGCCGGGCCACAGTTTCCGCCGTTCATCCAGGGTATCCCTATCCCGGGAACCAGCAGAATCGGAGGTCCTATTTCCCTATCCTACTCATTACTTCAGGGACTTAACCCCATCAAACTATTACCTTATATGTCTAACTATTCTACCCTTAAAACATAATAACCTAACCTAGCTCCTACTGGGCTCTGTCCTATTTCCAGGCCCATGCTCCCCATACCTGACCCAATTTACCGGCATCGAATCTGAGTCAAATGTGCTTATTACATTCACTTTTCCTTATTAACTAATCTAGTATTAGCTCTTATTATCTAATACTAAAACTATTTCCTAATTTGATTCCCCTATGTAATGCCGTTGCCTCCAGTCGATCTACCCCGGATATTTTATTTCCCCGGTACCCTCCACCCCTGGCACTCCCAACTTACTCAGCGTTTCCAGGACTGGACACACTCCAGTAGTGGTGAGCGTTCCCCTATCAGCCACCTGGGGAGGCGTCCTATGGGAGATGGTGCTCTGTCCTACTTGCTAGAGAAACCACTGGCAGATAGTCCCTGTTCCTACTAACTATCCTACTTGCTAGAGAAACCACTGGCAGATAGTCCCTGTTCCTACTAACTATCCTAACTCTAAAAGAATGACAAAGGAATACAAATCAATGATACATCCGTCAGTTGGTCACCTGGGAGTGGTCTAGACATGACTGACCAATGAACATACGTCTGCCCGCTATGGCTGTACAAAGGGGAGCCAAAGTATGTGTTTTCCATCCTCGGCGTAACAATATGCAGTCAGAATTTACCCGCAAATATTAATTTCTGTATGGGAGTAGATGAACAAAACTGTTTTGAAGTTCTACCACCTCCTTCAATATTACCGCTTCAAAACTAGTATTCATGTGGTGCCCAGTGAAGAGTCGGGATAGTCAATCCATCACCACCAGTCTCTACCATGTTCCTCGTTGCGACCTCCGCGGTGTCGCGGTTCTGTGTCTCTTAAGGGCGAGGGTGATAACTTTGGACTGTTTCTTCTTTGTTTATCCAGTCGTGTTCTAAAGTTCTCCTACCAGACAAAGAACGGAAACTTTATCGACTGAAAGCGATGAACCCCGCATTGCCGTATCTTTCTAAGAAGGCTCTTCGCAAGCAGATCCTGGACAAGTCGAAGAAAGTAAACACTTGTCCGTATTGCCGAGAAGCTAACGGTGTGGTGAAGAAATGTGGACTGCTCAAGATTGTGCACGAGAAGTTCCGTCACAAGAAGAGCAGTGACCCCGTAGTAATGGAAAAAATAGGTATCTTTCCGTAGTACGAACATTCTTTCTTGGTTAAACTTCCATCTTATGATTGAGAAGGGTTTATTCTGCCATGCTTTTTTAAATACCTTATCTAACATATATTTATCAAATTTATAAAAACTGAGAATTTTACAAAGAAATCTGTACTTTGCATTTTCATGTGAAGTTTATTTGATCTTCCATTTAACCTTTGCACCACATTGTAAAATTGTTAAATGTCTAGGGGATCCCCCGAGCTGTATTAAATTAATGTAAATTATTAATTCTATTAATAACCCACGTTTGGATGATAGTTGACAGTTTAAAAAAAAAATATATCCCATAAACATTTAAACTTTGAGACAAAATCTATCATGTCAAATTAAACTAACCCCTATTCACAGGGTGTCTACAATCCGGAGAAACGAGGATCTGAAGCGGTCATGAAAAAACAGGAATAAGTGGGGAATTTAATTTTTTTTTTAAATCCAAAGAAATGTTGTTTACTCAAAATATGAGATACCAGTAAACCCTTGCAAAACTTGCACATGTTCAACCTTTCCCCCACCCCCCAAAAAATAATTTAGTCTTTTGTTGGGCTGTTGAGATTAAATACTCAGCGAAGTTTATACATAAAATAGCAAAGAGAGTTTATTTTCGGTAATTGATATAAATATTGTTAGATTTATTTTAAACAAACAATGTGTTTTAACATAAACTGAGTATGTTATGTTGGAAGTCGGTAAAAAGTCCTCTCCACTGATATCTTATTCATCGCTGTAGGGTTTGTATTAGTTGAGAAAAAGGGAAGATGACAACAGAAATAATATATAGGATAGTAATCATTAAATCAGTGAAATCAGTGTGATATAAACTTTTTTTTTGTAGCTGTGTAATATATGTTATATTTGTATAATTCCTAGTAGACTATGTTAATACAAATAAAAATAATGTTTATTTAAATTTTAAAACTTATTATTATTATTAAATAAATAATTTAAAAAATGCGGGGTGGGGGATAAGGGTGTCACATACATCATTCGGGAATTTTAGGAACCAATCAGGGGAAATTAGGGGAAAAGTCAGGAATTTCATTGGTAAAATTGAGTAGACAATTTACCACTATAATATTTTTCCAACATTGCACTTAATTATTTTTTTAGATTATAATATGTTTTTAATGGGTTTTTTTTATTTGGTCACGGCACATTTCCACTGATAGAGGGACCATACATTATAGTGTTCATTTTTAACCACACTGCCATTGGTCATCATATGTGGGTAATTTTGAGTAAATTATGACTACTGTAAGTGATTTTTGCAATTTGTGGTCACATGACTGATTTCTATTGTATTTATATCCTGTGTTCCTCGATCTCTTTACAAAGTGGTAACTTTGGTTCCTTGCAGCTGCGTATAACGACGTCGTGGAGTACAATCGGGAAATAGAGTCTGCAGTTAGCGGCGGTCTAGCCCACATCTATAACCCTCTGGAAGTACTACAACTCCTGGAGAGGATCCCGGAGGAGGATGTGCCTCTGCTCTTGATGAACCCCTCCATCAGTCGTCCTCAGGATCTTCTCCTCACCAGGATCCCGGTCCCGCCGCTCTGTATCCGTCCCTCGGTTGTCTCGGATCTAAAGTCCGGCACGTGAGTTACCCTCGAAGGACCACCTTGAGCCAGAGCCTTTATTTAATATAAGATTGGGGTTTGGGCTTGCCGGGTTTAGAGGCTCGACAATTTTAAACTTGAAAAACTTTGACTCGGCTTTGAAAAAATATCAGTTTCGACTTTGCTTCAAATACAAATCTGTCTTTTAACAGTTACGAAGTTTTGCCAGTAAAAATATTAACACCTAAAACACTCATTTGTGTTAAATATAATGAATTCTATTCTGGGCTGTTACCTGTATTACGACCCGAAATGGTGGAAACGTCTAGTGATGATGATGATGATGATGGTGAAGTTATTGGATTTTCAAAATTGCCTAAAGCCCCCAAAATTTGCTAGTCGCCATTAACTTGAATACCATTAAATACCTATAAAAGCTACAAACCTGAGGCAGTTGTCGTTTTATAACTTATGAATAGGGCTTTCATTTGATAGACAGCTTCACATATTTGTTTTGTTTTTTGTTTTTTAAAGATTCACCACTCTTCAAAATGATTGATTTTGAGTTTTCTAAAAAAAAACTTTTTTTTTTAAATTTTCAAAAAATTCATACTTAAAGGAATATATCTTGTAGACAATTGGTACAAATTTCAAAGTGGTATCTCAATGGTATCGTACAAAACTTAAAATTTTCTTGTACGTCATAGCACACTCGACCTAGGGTCGAACCTCAAACTATCAGATTAAAGTCAGTTGCGTCACTATTGACCTAACTCGACCAGTCAAAACGTTTACGCTCTCTCTTGACGACTGTTGACAGTAACGAAGATGATCTGACGATGAAGTTGTCGGAGATTGTGTTCATCAATGACGTGATAATGAAACACCGGCAGTCGGGGGCGAAGGTCCAGATGATTAACGAGGACTGGGACTTCCTGCAACTTCACTGTGCCTTGTACATCAACAGTGAAACTTCTGGGATTCCCCTCAATATGCAGGTGAATCAAACAAAACTTCCCATTTAAAGTTCTGCGGTAATTACTTCCCTTACTCTTTTAAAACAACTTTCACTGGAACAGTTTGAAATGATTTTAAAACTATATTGATGGTGTATTTTGAAACGACGACATATTGGGCGTATTACAAGCTTAAAACAACAAATATTTCCAAAATATAATCTTATTTAAGTGATTTTTACATGAAAGAACGTACAGGAACAAATAAAAGATGGCTTTTCCAGCGAAAATAGGAACAGAGTCAGCACTTTTAAAGTTTCACTGGATAAAGAAAGAGGTATCTTTAAGAAAACCTATCATCAACAATCATTTGTAAAATGTTTAATAAGCAGGGAATTTTCATTCAGTTTCGATCCACAATACACAATTTTGAAGATATATTATTTATGACAGACTTTTGTTAGAAATTTGATTACAACTACTCTTTTTTTTTAATTTGTACGGCGTTCTTATTTAGTTCATATTTTATAAAAAATCCCATCTATTTTTGATAGTTGAACATTTTTAATATCTTATAAGGTTTTGCCTTTCTTTATAAATGTAACAAGGTACACAAAAGATGGATAGGCAGGCATTAGAGGGAACAAACACAATATCGCGTTCACAAAACTTTTTTTACAGGAAAATATATTTTATATAGTCACAACCAATTTATATTTCATGTGTTTGTTTTTTATGTTATTTGTTCCTTTTACATGTTCCTATCTGCCTCAGTGGCAGAATAGTCTAAGGTGTCACTCTCCTGTTAGACTGGCCTGCCAGGGTTTGAATCTCGGTCGGTTTATTGAGGGTAGATTACCCATAACATGCTTACTTTCTCATCACTACCCCTTTTAGAGTAATTATCATATATGCGTATAACCTGAACAGGAGGTAAGATACGGTGATAAAAAAATATATGTTTTTAGTTCCTCGCTTAGGAAGTTGCGTTACACATTCCACACTCGCTCCTGATGAGTTCCGATAGAATGAAACCTAGGTCGGGGGATTGGTCGATAATGATCGATTTTCTTCAAGAAGCACCCATTACCTCTTTGTCCAGTAGCAGCAGTGTAACGGGTGAACTCTGTTCTTCTTTTCACTGTAAAAGCCATATCGTGTTTGTTCGGGCTTCTTTGTGTTTTCATATCTCTTTACTGTCCCTTCTTCCAGATATTATAAACTTTTTTATAATATTTGTTTCAAATATAAATATTTCAGCCAAAGAAGTCTAGCCGCGGATTAGTACAGCGATTGAAAGGCAAGCAAGGTCGTTTCCGCGGTAACCTTTCAGGAAAGCGAGTGGACTTCTCCAGTCGAACTGTCATCTCACCAGACCCGAACCTGCGCATAGAGCAGGTGATTTGCATTTTAAAATTCTTAACCTAAAGTAGGATGTGGCTGTCGAGTTGAGCTATATATATATTTGAAAACAAATTCATTTCATAATTTTTTATTTTGAACATTTTTCTATCTCTACTAGGAAAGTGTTTTATTTGGACAGTCGTGCATTCAGTGCTCGTGTTTTTGTTTTAGGTTGGTGTGCCTGTTCACGTGGCGAAGATTCTCACTTACCCCGAGCGCGTGAACAAGGCTAACTTATCACTCATGAAGCAGTTGGTGAAGAACGGCCCAGACGTTCATCCGGGAGCCAACTTTGTGGAGCAGAGAGGAGTTGCGTTCAAGAAGTTCCTCAAGTTTACCAACCGTAGTAAGGTCGCTCAGGAACTCAGAGTAAGTCCCACGACTGTCTTGTGAGGCCTTGAAAATTACCGGAAAACTAATTCCAAGAAACAATTTTTTGTAGTCCTGTTATTCAAAGAGATTTTTTTTTTTAATTGTGATAAATGAGATATTTGGTTTTCATTTCATTTTCACTCGGCTGTGGCAGGTGTAATACCAGAGAGGGTTTTACGGAATGAATTCAAAAGGTATTTTTATAAGGCATAAACTATTGCTGTGCTTTGTGATTTCTATTTAACAATTTCGCTGTTCAACCCCAAATATAGAGATCTGGGCGGTAGTTAAATTATTACTATGTAGTCTGTTTACTCCTGGAGCTACTGCTGTACAAAATGATTTCTCTCCTAATAATTTTATTTTAGTTTAAAAATTGATTATGAGGAGTTTTATGTTGCGCGAAGAAAGATGTGAAATACAGTCTCACATGTGAAAAAAAAAATTAATTTAACTAGAAGGACTCTTCCATAATTTTTTTCAGTTCTGTTTTGATCTTGTTATTAATTTTGCAAAGTTTTGAATCACAACAAAACAGGGATGTGCAAGAACCGTTCTTTCAATTCAAGACGATATCGATACGAGAATATGGAAAAAAAATATTGAGACACGAGATGAGAAAACTTGCTTGGAAAGTACAAAAATGTAAATTATGTATATTAAAGTAAATATTGTACAGTTTAAAGAGCACTAAAGTTCCTTTTGACAGTTGGGCTGGTGCTTGCTTTGATGAATTATCTTATAGTTCATTCAAACACTTGAAACCTCCTTAATATTAAAAGGGGGTTACATAATTACATAAAGATTAAGTACAAGGTATACAACAATCTATTAAATAGATAATATGCTACATTTACAAAATGATTCTCATAAAAGGCGTCGTGGTGCTTTTTCTGTCCATACAACATAACGATAGTGATAATCAATGTAGTCTAGTAAATATGTTTTGAAGAGTAATATACCAGGCGGGTTACAAATTACCTTATTTAGTTGTCAAATTTTCACAGAGCTGTATGGGATAAAGCTAGCATCGATCTCTTATGCATTGTTAGATAGTCTACCTCAAGATATACAACTCTATAACAAGAAGATCAAGATTACTTGCAGTTTCAAAGGTTTCAATCTGGCAACCATGGCTCAGCTAATTTAATTCAATGCTCTAAAAGGCAAGGTAGAAAATATATAGTCACTGAAGGTTTAATGATGAACTCATTGATATGTATTATAACTCATATAGCTCTAGGTGTCCTACATAAATACATATTACAGAAACTAGGTGACTATAGCCAACATATTACTAGCCCCTATACTTTGGTTAACAAACTGCGTAAACGTCAAGACCACTATATGGGACAATATCCCTTACACTAGGGACAAATATGTCCTAATTAGGACATCACAGTCATAATCATAGATTCCCTAAATTGCCCTCACAATCAAATGTTGAAATAAAGGTATACATTAGATCACAAAGCGTAGCTACCGAGGATCTTAAGGAACCCGTCTAAGGAATAATAAATACAGACTTGTAAAGAAGTAAAGAGGTCTAGCACAGACATGACAAGCAAAAGAGGTTAAATAGAGAACGCAAAATAATAAAGAGAATACTAGGCCACGTCTCCTCAGTAAAAGGAGGCAGAAAGTCGCCTCATAACAAAACAACTACTTTAGAGCGGCTAGGTGTACTATACAACTACCGGATCAGCAAGAAGTTGCTAAGCGACCATTAAATAATAACTAAGCCATCAGAGTGGTATGTTATATAAGTGAACAGTGTCTACACATAATACAATTTAACTGTCTAGCCCAAATTAGCTCTAGCTGACCCTTGACACAGCTGGAGGGCAAGCAGTGAAACTGAACCTACAAAATATACACAAGAAGGAACTAATTAACTAATTGCCCAGCAATCTATCAACAGGCACACCTGCTCATATAAAACTAATTAACACCAATTACATTTTAAACCTATTATACGTATGTGACTGAGTCGTTAAGCGATCCACCCTTACATACCAAGATGTAGTCAACTTGATGACTAGTGTAAACAAATCTTAGTCTGTTTAATGACTGACTGTAATAAACCAATAGTCCCGGGAGGGATTCCAATCCTAAAATCATAATAAATGGACCGTCTGCCCAAATAGAGTAGACAGGCAGTGTAGATACTCAAAATAGATATCCTCGGTGTGGCAGGGCGCTATCTGGTGCTGACCCATGTCGCGGTTCCGTTCGACGCCATAGCGCTGTGGCTTGGTACTTCTTGCTGCAAGTCGATTATATGTAGAAAAGACCAAGTTATTAATCTGTTCAGTAAAAAATTGTGGCTTATCTTCAGGTCCTTGCGGTATTATTAGAAATAATAAATTCCCGGTTTGGTTTTGTAATTTCTTAATGCACAATTTAATTTTTAATTATTTATTTTTTCAAATTTCTCAAATTATCAAGATTCGTTTTGAACTTTTGAGACAAGATTGAGATAATTTTTTCTCTAAAATCTTCAAGATATTTTTGAGTCTTGCACATAAAATTATAGCCTTATTAAAGAAGCCAGAAAAAGTATGGCCTGGTTCTAAGCGTAGCCTGTCTCGGCAACTATTGAACACTGTTGCTGGTCTAACTTATTGCTCTGGTTCAGGGGTTTGTGTTGTTTCTCCTCGTTTGTCTGTATACTGAGTTAAGTGTCCCAAGTTCGATTCCTGGCATGGCCGAAAAATTTACCATTGGCTAAATGTGGGTTCCCCTTTCACAGTGATGAGTTAACAGCCAGGGGCCTGAATGTTGTGTCTGTTCTAGATTCAAGCTACAGTAGCCTCATGGCTTCTTTGGTGCTAACTGAAAGCTCACAGCTGACTTCTGACAGTCAACATTTAGGTATATACCTAAATTTTGACTGTCAGAAGTGACAGCTGCTAAACACATGTTTTTGCAGATCATATGGTTTGGCGTAGGGATACATAATTTGGTCTGGTAACTTTTCAAAGCCGTCAGCTGTGAGCTGTCAGTCAGCACCAAAGAAGTCATGGGGCTACTGTAGTTTATAAGTTTTGTGCTGATATAATCAGTTGGTTTAGAAAGTGCACTTTAAATACCTCAAATAAATGGAAAAAAACAACATGGTTAAAGGCCAAAATCCAACATTTAATATTGTTGACTTATCATAAAATCTATTCATTGCTAAAGGATCTGAGCAGTTCTGGTTGGTTCTAACGGTGTGTTGCGTGTTGTCGTCTAGCCCGGGGACATAGTGGAGCGCCACTTGCGGGACGGAGACATTGTGCTGTTCAACAGACAACCCAGTCTTCACAAGCTCTCCATCATGGCTCACAAAGCCAAGGTCTTGGAACACAGGACATTCAGGTTCAACGAATGTGTGTGCACTCCTTATAACGCAGACTTTGACGGAGACGAAATGAACCTACACTTGCCGCAGACAGAGGAGGCTCGGGCTGAGGCCCTGGTTCTTATGGGGGTACGTGGTAAACAGGCACCTACATTTGCCTGGAAAGAGGATAAAAACCCATTTATTGGAGATAGCTTTTTTGACTAGCAGAATCAAGTTGATATTTTTTTAATTTTATTTTTTATCGCTGCATCCTACTACCCATTCAGGTTATACACCTATCTACTAATTACACTGATGGTTTTAGGAATCAGGAAGGTTATATTTAGAGGAAGTGTACATTAATTTTTGTGGAAGAGAGTGTAAAATCATTTTGAAAAAACCACCTTCAAAGCACCCGACTTAGATTCAAATCTTGATCTCCCTTTCATTGGTAGTCTAGTCTGCTATGATAGTAGCACCTTAGACCATGTGGCCACAGAAACAGCTCAAGTAAATATCGAATATTCACTATGCAAATTCAAAATTGCTTAGCTTACAATTAGTAGTACAGTAGCTTAGTAATAGTAGTCTGAGTTAAAACTCAAAATTAGGTCCTCACAGACCCCAATTAGTCACCTAGAAACACTTGTTTGACCATCACAGACTTGTAACCGCTCTCTCGTCTGTCTCATTAGAACAAGTCTAACCTCGTGACCCCTCGTAACGGTGAACTGCTAATCGCGGCCACACAGGACTTCATCACGGGAGCATACCTTCTCACACAGAAAGACAACTTCCTGGACCGAGGTCAGGCCTGCCAACTGGCTGCATGTTTGTTGGCAGGGGATGACATTGCTATGAACATAGAACTACCACCGCCAGCTATACGCAAAGTAAGTTAGTCCATTATTCGAACCTTATTAGACATCTTCGAAGCTGGTTTTTTGAGGTTGAATTGAATACAGAATCTAAGTAAATATTATTAGATTTTTTTAATAATGGAAATTGATAAAACTAAAGAAAAAGGGAAAATAAACTAATAAGATTAAATTTGATGAAGAAAACCCACCTAGTTTCTAACAGTTTTTCTTTAAATTCAAAATGGAGTAATCCAGTGTTTTATGTTATTTGTACTCTCTTCTACTATAGAAGACAGAAGAAAGGAAGATGATGTCACCTTTGTACATTGGATTCTTCCCACATTTTTCCTCTTTCCCTCGGTGGGCTTTCTTCATCAAATTTACTCTTAGTAGTTTATTTTTCCCTTTTCTTTAGTTTTATCAATTTCCTTTACTATAAAATAATTTAGCCATTGGGCCATCTCTTTTTTAATTGTTATTATATTACCATTGATATATGGTATTATTTGGTATTAATTATTGTTGTTATGTGTTAAAATGCTGTTTCAACTCCTACATATTTAAACCCACAAGTTTTTTTTTAAGAATATTGAGCTATCTATCTTTCCACTTATCTCGTATCTCGAATGATCAAAGTACAGCTCAGCTTCGACCCTTTGAGTTGGTCACCTGAACTGCTAAACACAGTAAACTCAGCTGAGTCTTACTATCAGACTTGTCATAGCGCTATATTTAATGATCATAGTTAAAACAGACTAAGACTTAGGCTAAATGACATATTTGGAACTAACTCATATATTTATATCGATTAAAGTTTCTCAATATCACATCAAGTACAACAAATCTGATTGGCTTATTTCAGCCGATGGCCCTGTGGACGGGCAAGCAAATCTTTGGTCTGATCCTTCGACCCAATAAGAGCTGTCCCATCAAGGCGAACCTTCAAACTAAAGGCCGAGCTTACAGCAAGAATGAAGAACTGTGTGTCAATGATTCTTGTGAGTATTACAGTTTATGTTGATCATTTAACTCTTTGTCTTCCCCTTAGATTGAGGAGAACGCATACATTTCAACAATTAGTCGTACATTACTAGCAAAACTTGGGGGATCAAAATATTCTTTAGTTAGTCAAATCGGGCTTGATCCTCTTGTCCAGATGTCATTTTACTAATTCATAGTTGGACTATAAGAGGTGGTAGCTTCAGAAAGTTGCTTTTATGAGTTTTATCAAAGCGCATTGATAACAGTTCAATTATTTTGTATTGCCATAGATCTAAGCTTACTAATTTACCAATATTTATAAAATAATTAGTGCCTGATGGCTTGGGAATGTATAATAAGACGGTGTAGAAACACTGTACAATATTGTAAAGAAGTTGATAGTGAAGGAAGTCAACCTGAAAGGAGAATTAGGTTAAGGTATAGGACAGTTGAATAAGAACAAATAATAGAAAAACAAAATGGCTTTTACAGTGCAAATAAAAACGCAGGTTGTAATTTACACTGCTGCCATTGGACTAAGAAGAAAGCCACATTGATTTTTCACCTTTTTATTTATTTTTCTCCCTATTTATTGGAGCTTCTCGCGTATGTAATATGCACTTCATTAAAGAATATAAAGTATGATAGCAGATTAACATCAAACAAAAAATGTCATATTAATTGTTAAAGCAGTCTAGGACAACTGGGCGCTGCCAACCCCGGGCACTTGTGAACTGGGTGCTGGAAAGACTGGGCGCCAGTGTAAAAATATGATGATTGTTTTTCACAAAATACTCGTTTTTGGAGTTGTTTTAAAAGAATTAATAGCAAAGGAAATTAAATTTATGTATATTTATAAAGTTAGACCACTTAATATCATACAATTTTGAATTTTTTCATAACACAGAAAATAAACAGCATAAAGATGAATTAACCTAACTTAACCTAACCGGCAACTGGTTGCGGGTTTTCAATTTTTACAACTATAACATTAAAACAAAAAAAATTGATCCTGGTGCCCAGTTGTCTTGGTGCCCAGTCTTCCCATTGCCCAGTTCGCAAACGCCCAGTTGTCCTGATCCGTTGTTAAAGATACACTTAAGTCTGTATTTGTATCCATTACAGACGATATAATCCGCAACTCAGAACTGTTTGGCCGGTTCAATGGACAAGTCTGTATTGTATCCATTACAGACGTTATAATCCGCAACTCGGAACTGTTGGCCGGTTCAATAGACAAGTCTGTATTGTATCCATTACAGACGTTATAATCCGCAACTCAGAACTGTTGGCCGGTTCAATGGACAAGTCTACTCTTGGCTCTGGTTCTAAGAGCAACATCTTCTATGTGCTGTTGTGTGATTGGGGGGAAGACATCTCCGCCAAGGCCATGTGGCGACTCGCCAGACTTACTTCCTACTTCATCATGCACCGAGGATTCTCCATCGGCATTGGAGACGTCACCCCGGGACAAGGGCTGTTGAAGGCTAAACATGATCTACTCGATGCAGGGTGGGTCATTCATTCTATGAAAGAGAAAGTTTTCTTAAAATATTTCAGCTCAAGTTACGCCATAATGATGTCCAATGTCCTTTAAAAATATATTATTCTGCTGATTTAAAAAAAAAAATGTGCTCTTGACTCAAAATCAGAATTGATTGGTGCATTAATAACTAAAGAAACATACTTTTCACAAACCATGTTTTCATTAAATATGTTAAAAAATCTGATTTCAAACCACAAAAATTTGTTTTAAGAACCAAATTAATTATTATTACGAATTTTTAATTTAATGATTTTCATCAAAATAACAACGAAGGTCAATTATTTACAAAATTTCAAGTTTTTTAAACAAATTCTCATATTTTTAATAGTTTATGCTAGTAATGTTTGTAGTAAGCATCCATTTTAATTTTAAAAATAGTTTCTTAGTTTTATCGCTAGATTTTAGTAAAGAAAATATCCCTACAACCACTGATCTTTGTTTACATACATTATCGGCTAATGACGTTTCTCTCTCCCACCTGATGAGTTCTGATAGAATGAAACCTAGGTCGGGGGATTGGGCGGTAACGATAGATTCTTCAAGAGGCCGCCATTACCTCTTTATCCAATAGCAGCGATGTAAAGTGTGAACTGTGTTCTTCTTTTCACTGTAAGACGTATTGTGTTTCCCACTAGTGTTTCTATCCATCTTTCCTGTACTTTCTTACAAATAGACAGAAGAAATTGTTTACAATGGTTTGTACTACTTACTACTGACACTGAACCACTCAGGGCCACTGTTATCCCAACTTCTCTCGGACTGAATCCTGATGTATCTTCTTTAAATTCCCTGTCCTCCTCCTGTGTCCTAAGCAATAATAAAACTATTTGTTTGTATCAAATGTTTGGTAAATATTTTGTTTCTCGTGTATCTCCTAGCTACTCAAAGTGCGACCAGTATATTCAAGCGCTGCAGGAAGGTAAACTTCAGTGCCAACCCGGATGCAGCGAGGAGGAGACCTTGGAGGCCGTCATATTGAAGGAACTGTCTGTGATCCGAGACCACGCGGGGAAAGCCTGTCTTCGAGAACTGCACCCCAGTAACAGTCCCCTGGTTATGGCACTTAGTGGATCCAAAGGTAGTTAATTTACGTCTTTATTAAACTTATTATAAATGTAATAATTGTCTAATGGCTGAGAAGTATACGAACACAGTGTCCAAGCACCGTAAGAATTGTAATGTTGGAAAAATTGTGCCAAACGGATTTTTAAACTAAACATTGAAAGGAGGATAGAAGGGCATGGCCTACACACTTACCAGAAAACTGTAGGTCTCAACGTTCACAATCAGAACACATAATTATGTAATTTTCTGGGCACATCAGGAGAGAGTATAAAACACCAACTTGTATATATAGAAACAACCGTCTGGTGTGAGTAGGCCTGCTTGGAAGGAAAGGAGATGAGGTTATCTAAGGCTGTGACCGGGGCGGGGGAGACGAAGCTGGAAAGCATTGCAACTATTGGGGAGGGTTCATCATATAGCTCTCTTACTATAGCGTGGGTCAAAATCTGAATTATTCATCATCTCAACTGCACATTTCACAAACATCCTTCCGACAGAGATAAGAGTAAGTCAGTCAACAATCACCAGAAACATGAAGGAAGATAAATAGCCTTGTATAAGCCTTGGTAAATCCTTTATTTTCAATTTTGAATCAGATGCAAGTTCAATATTTTGTAATGTTATAATAATGGAAATTGATAAAAATTAAAGAAAAACAAAAAATAAACTAAATAAAGTTAATGACGAGGGAAAACGGGAAAATGTAGGAAGAATCCAAAACACACAAAAGTGACATCTTCCTTTCTTCTGTCTTCTATTAAGTTGGTACTTTAGTCTCTAGTCTTTACTAGAGAAGACAGAAGGAAGGAAGATGATGTCACCTTTGTGTGTTTTGGATTCTTCACACATTTTTCCTTTTCATTAACTTTACTCTTATTAGTTTATTTTTTGTTTTTCTTTATTTTTATCAATTTCCATTATTATAAAATTATTTAGCGTTAGCCTATTTTTAAACAATAATTTGTCTCCAAATAATGACTCAATTTGCAAGCTATTATGGTCAATTCGATCAATGGTTTACTCCTTGTTCTGACTCTAAAAGTGATTAAAAGTGTCCTTGTAGTTATTTAAAGCTTGTAACTGTCAAAGGGTCCTTCATCAACATCTCCCAGATGATAGCTTGTGTGGGCCAACAAGCTATCAGCGGACACAGGGTGCCCAATGGCTTTGAAGACCGAGCACTGCCACATTTTGAGCGACATTGTAAGTTTCACTTACTAATCACTATAAATAGTTTTATGTGTTTATGTGCGGCCTTGTGGCTGTTTTTTAGTAGCTAAACTACAGGCCAAGGAACCTTGAATTGAATATTATACAAGATATTCTAGAAGTTTGATAATAGTTTGAATATTTTTGGCAAATTGTTTTATGCTTGAAAAAACATTACCTTAGTTATTTATATAATGTTGCACTAAAATCACTTTAAACTTGTTTTTTTGCACAATTTTTAATTATTTTTTTTAAGATTCGGATTTGAAATTTGAAAGTAAATTGGCAATCTTGATTCATAAATTAATAGATTAGACCCAACTCACACACAAATATATATATATATATATCTGTCTTTAGCAATTGCAAAGATTAGCCAATATAAATAGTGACAGCTTAAGTACTCAATTTATGGTCAAATTTATTGCCATTCTGAGATATTATATATAAACTTTGTACACCCATAGTAAATAATCCTGTCCTGTCTGAATGATTCATTGCAGCAAAGATTCCAGCAGCCAAAGGTTTTGTAGAGAACAGCTTCTACTCTGGCTTGACTCCAACAGAGTTCTTCTTCCACACGATGGGCGGTAGGGAGGGCCTGGTGGATACTGCGGTGAAGACCGCCGAGACGGGGTACATGCAGCGAAGACTGGTTAAGGTGGAGCTAATAACCTTCACTCACTTTCACTCTCTAAAAATCAGGTTCTTGAGGATTAAATGTAACATTGGTACCTTTTTGTATAATGTTAGGGAGCTAATAGAGTGAAAGGAAAACTTCCATAGAGATAATTCAGTGTACAATAATAGATAATAGCTGTTTGTGTCTAGGATAGAAATATCTACTCTCTAGAATTTTGACATTAGTAAGATTTGCCTTCATTTCTTTTAAGCCACAAATATTTTAATGCAATATACATATTTTGGAAAACATGATTCTAAAAGGTGTAAAGTGTGAACTGTGTTCTTATTTTCACTGTAAAAGCCATTTTGTGTTCGTTCCTTTTCTATGTTTTTATCTGCCTTTCCTGTACCTTCTTCTAAATATATATTACAAATAATTTAGCTTGAGATTTTTTTTTTTAAATGGTGGTGAGCTTGAAACATGCCATTATGACTGTTTTCCAGTCTCTGGAAGACCTGTGCCTGCATTATGACATGACAGTGAGGAACTCCATCGGCGACATTGTGCAGTTTATGTACGGAGGAGATGGTCTCGACCCGACGTACATGGAAGGTACATATGAACCGTAGCTTAGTTACACACACACACACACACACACACACACAAAACTTTATGGCCTTCAGCTTTTGTCTGGATATATGTTTTAAAATATTTGAAAAATTAAATATATGTTATTATTTGCATATATGATAACTAGGGACATTGAAATATCACGAGACCTGTTTTACAAACTTTTACTTAGCATATTAATAATAATAATTAATATCTAAATGTTTTAAAAGTTGATTGTAACATTTTTGAATGTATTACATTCACACATAAATCAAAATTAAATATTTTTATAAAATAGATAATGTGGCCTTTTATATGTGAATGGTGGTGATTTTTGTCTATTTTAGTGAGAATTAACTGTGGCCAAACTATACACATTTTTACTTGGTGGCAGAGTTCCTGGCTTAAAATTGCCAGGACAAATAGTACCAACTGCTCTATTACAATTGTCTTCTTATTCCTTAAACTATCAAAGTTTTCCAATCCAGAAAAACTATTTCACTCCAAAGAACATTGGTAAAGAAAAAGTAAAATATGAGATAAATCTGGCTATTATGACAGTCATATGGGGACCAAAAGTAAATACATGAGATTTAGTCCTAATTTTTGTAATTTATATAACTACTATAACACTTAAGTTTGCGAAGATTTATTTACCATTTTTACCCAAAAAAAAAAAATGCTCTTTATTGACCACAATTCAGGGTCTGTAACGATTGTACAGAGCTCACTTTAGACAGAGGCACGTGAAGTTGAATATAAAGTAATATTTATTTAAAAAATAAAAATGTTTTGTTGTAGGTAAAGACTGCCCAGTAGATTGCCAGCGGGTACTGGACCACGTGCGGGCTAAGTGTCCCGCCAAAGACGAAGAGCCACTGGACGGTCCGAGCATCAACAAGGCCGCTGAGGAAATACTCAAGACTGAGGACTTTGACGGCTGCAGCAAAGAGTTCAAAGAAGAGCTCAGGTTGGTGTAAACACTTTATTTCTTTTATTTTATCAAGTTTTTAGAGCTATCGTACCTTTGAACAGCCCTCAGCCTTTCTATGGCTTTGGCCCCACTGAAGGATTATTTTATTCAGAAGGTCCTGTGAGTAACATTAGTGTTTTTCTACTGTTTACGCCTTCTCACATTTACAGTCAATTTTTGATGCCTTAAATATGTTTTTAAGGCTGTTGGATGGCTAAAGGAAAAATAATTTTATTGTACATAATTTTGCTTACAGGATTACAAAGGCTACATCTTACCTAACAGGGTTTATACCTTTGTCATCCATAAAAAAAAATGGATGACCCCTTAATAACTCCAGACCCCCAAATGGGGTCGTGAACCTAGGTTTGCGATACATTGTTTTAGAACACCTAATCAAAAGGGGATAAAACCTTAAAATATTTTGTTTTAATAACCGTGCGGTTTTACTTTTGTGGTTTTAGGGCGTTCATGGAGTCATTCGCATCTCGGGTGACACACCTACGATACAAACTGGGTTATTCTGAGTCGTCTACGCTCCCCTCCGTTATCTTGCAGCTGGAGAGATTGACCGTGACTCAGCTGGTAGAGTTCTTCCATACTTGCAAGGAGAAATACATGAGAGCTAAGATAGAGCCAGGTATAGTAGTATTGATATTCAATAGCTTGTCTGTGCTAACAATATATAGTAGACAGAGAACTACATGAATAAACATATTGTTACATAAACAAGCACATACAAAATAAAACAACTAAAGCAGTCAACCAAAACTAAATTAATTGAGTAAATTGATACTGTTCATAGCAACTTAAAACTAGGGATGGGACCCTTAAATCCTTTAAAGCCCTCGAGTCCTTAAGGACATTCGAGGATTCAAGAAAATTTGTGATTCAATATTCAAATACTTAAAAAAAAAATTTTCCATGTGAAATTTGTTTTGGAGCTTTAATACTGCCTATTGGTGGTTCAAAACCGATCATAATTATAGAATAAACTTAACAACCAGACCCCAGACCAGTAATTTAAGATTTAAACTGAACGTATGAATGTTATAGCTATTTGTATTTTATATTATTCTACTGTATATCTTTGATTCTAAGACGCCATCGATTGTAAAATGCACCTTAATTTTTCAGTACTACCAACAGAAAAAAAGCAAAATAGCTATCTTATATCTAAGAAATACTTTTATTACAGAATTCAATTTACTAACAACACACTACAGTTATTTACCTTTATGTGGTTTCACTTCCTTCTGAATATATAGCAGTCTGGTTCTTCTGAGCCGTCTTTATCGCCATTCTCCCATAACACCTTGTCTTCTGAGCCATCTTTTATCGCCATTCTCCCATAACACCTCATCTTCTGAGCCGTCTTTATCGCCATTCTCCCATAACACCTCGTCTTCTGAGCTGTCTTTATCGCCATTCTCCCATAACACCTCGTCTTCTGAGCCGCAGAAGGTTGTCAGTCAACAGCCAGGATTCCCATTCCTTTCTCAAGTAATCCTTAAATGGTCACATGTGGAGGTGGGGCTTCCACGTGAAAACAAAATGTTTGGTGCCGTGTACAAATCGCGGGGAAAATTGAAAAGAACTGCGATTCTAAGACGCACCCCGTTTTTATAGATGTTTAAATTGCATAAAAACTGTGTCTTAGAATTGAAGATATATGGTATTATATTTATGTTTCCTCCTATGTTCATAAATACCCCAAGATTCATTGGAGATTCGTATTCGAGATTTTGGGCTTATAAAATAGAAGAAGCATTGGTGTACTAAGCCAAAGCTCCCTCTTCGATTCCCCTGTCCAAGTGTCATTTTTCAATTTTCAGAAGTTTATAAAATAGTGGATTCGACCCAACTCTATAGATGTTAATTTATTATTATTATTATTATTGGTCTGGCATTCCTCACATTCACAAGTTGTGATTAATACACGTCTTGTCAGAGGTGAAGGAAGGGTTTGGCAATCAGATATAATCTGTGCCGGGACCGAGGATTGAACCCCGGACCCCCAGCACAGAAGTCTGACACCTTACCCCTAGACCACCAGGTTACAATGTTCAAATACATATTTGTTTAGGCACTGCAGTGGGTGCCTTGGGTGCACAGAGTATCGGGGAGCCAGGCACACAGATGACCTTGAAAACCTTCCACTTTGCTGGCGTCGCCTCAATGAACATCACGCAAGGAGTCCCCAGGTAAAATTATCGGATCTGTGTACCTCCAATCTTGGGAGGTAAGCTCCAATCCTGCACTCAGAGAATGTTGGTGCAAATATTGAACATTCTTCTTTATTCTCTTTTTCTAACTGAATGATGTTTAAAATAAATAAAATTTCACCAACAACCCATGCAAATTTATCATCCTCGTTTCCAAATTATAAATTCAGTTATTGTAGGTTCACAGCAGGTCTCTTACACACCTATAGAACATTCAGCTGTACTCCATCTAACCTTAAAGCTGTATTATACTTTACCCTCTTCCTTGTCATTACCATCACTTTACACTTTGCCATGCTAGATTTCATTCCTCATTCCGTTTTTGTAGTTGTTCCTGTACTTCCTCTTCCTTATCCCTTCCACCTGTCGTCAAACACTGGCGAGTCACTTTGTTGTTGAAGTGAAAAGGTAAAGCTGTTCTATTTGTGAGTAGCTCATAAGATGAATAAGAAAGTAGGCTCACTCTCGATTCAACCTGTTCTGGTCAGCTGCGTCTAGGTAGGTTTGGTTATTATTACCGTTACCAGAGCAACTCAAATAAGACAAACCTTGTGTTTTGTCAGGATCAAGGAAATCATCAACGCAAGCAAGCAGATAAGCACTCCTATCATCACAGCTTACTTGGAGAATGACACTGACGCTGAGTTTGCTCGCAGGGTCAAGGGTCGTATTGAGAAAACAACACTAGGAGAGGTAAACTATCAAGCTAAGTTTCATACACAAAACTTGATAATGGCAATTATTGCTTTATTTGATAGATTGGGAAAATATCGCCTCATTTAGTATTGCATAGTAATAGTGTAAACCATGTTATACTATAAATATTATGCTTACGAATATACATAACATATCTCTATAAGGAAAACCTCGGTTCGCTTTATGAGGTAATTGTATTTTATTATTCATATTATTTCGTTTACATGTTCCTATCTAAGTGTCCTTGCATTTTTTACAAATTTACTTTTGTGTTTTTTTTGTGTCCCAAAGTTCATCTGCATATTATCCTTTTTGTTGTTTGTCCTCCCCCCACCTTTGTAAATTATTGTAATATTGTTTCCCAGGTGTGTGCGTACATCGAGGAGAACTATCTATCAGATGACAGTTTCCTTCTATTAAAACTGGACATCGAGCGGATCCGTCTACTAAAATTGGAGGTGGATGCCGAGTCTATTCGTTACAGGTCGGATGGTTTAAAAAAAGTTTTGAATTTCACACGACTACTTAGCATGCTATGTTAAATTTTTAACCAAGGAATAATAATGTTTAATATACATTTAGTTATATATCTGCGAGATTTAAATAAATATTCAGGCTCTGGCTGACAGATTAAATATTAAACTTGTCACTTTGAATCTAATTGGAAAATGGCATGTCTTTGCCTTGCGTTGTGAGTCTGGTTGTGAATGGCTCATTGTCTACTTGTGTGGGTTGTAAAATGTTCAGGTTGGCGGGTCTACGGAGGTAGAACCCAATAAAGAAGGTAGTGCCGACAGAAACTGGGCAAACTGATTGGTCATAAAGACAGGATAGTGTAGGACTTGTGAGACTGTAGCTAATACACTTTGGTGCAACAGTGTACTATGTTTACCTTGGTAGATTACACTATGACCCTATCTTATAGTGGAATAATGCAATGTAAGTCTGTAACTAACAAGGTATATTTTCTAATTTATAAAAGTATGTGAAAGTCTTGTAGTTTTTACTCAACTGTTTGGTTGTTTCAGTATTTGCACATCTCGGTTGAAGATTAAACCTGATTTGGTGAGAGTTGTTGGTGATTCCATCATAACAGTAAAACCCAACAAAGCTCACGCCAGTATCAACTACGCTCTACAGGCCCTTAAGGAGACTGTCCCGAAAGTTGTCATCAAGGTATGTTGGTGCCGGTAATTATTATCCTCGTCATTATCATCAACTGTTTCCAGCCTGTGACCTCCATCTTCCTCTGCCCTTCCAACCATTCTTCTCCTCTCACCTAACCTTATGTATTAAATACAAATAAGTATCTGATGATTAAGGAAATAATGAAATCAGAGACTAAAAATGTACTCCCTCTTCTCTTTTTGTTTGATAATGACAACAATGCCGAAATACTACTCGATTGGGGGGGAGGGGGGGGCTGAATGAAGAGGAAGTTTTTTTTTAGTTCGAGTAGTATAGAGCATTATTTTTACAAGAAATATTTATATTATAGATCCATGCATAACCATAAATTAATACAGACATTTATTTTTTTAGAATTAAATTTATTTTTGAAAAAATGTATAATAATACAAATTCAAATTTTAAAATAAATCTAATATAATTATTGTACAATTTTGTTTAGTTAGATAAAAGGAAATATTGAGGGACACTATTTGATATGAAATTCTTAAAATTGATTAAAATGAATCAAACTAAGAACTTTCAAGAAAAAGATTGAAAATTTCTAGTACTCAAATTTTTCAAGTTTTGTAAAAATCGCAATTTCAAACAGCTGCTAAAAAAACTCTTTTCAAACTCAAATTTTCGAGCACTTGCAACAACTATTCGAGGTTGATAGTCACTTGTAATATCTGTGCGCCATTACTAATTTTATGAACAAATAAAGTTTCATTTTTCTGATATTTATTGTTTAGCTTTTTCATTTTTACTAAAATTACACATTTTTAAACATTTTAGTAATCAAATTTGGATTTCAGATTTAAAAAAGGAATATTAAATTAGAATCTAATATTTTATGAATCCAAATCTCAAATTCGAATCTCCAATTTATTTACAAATCCTAAATTCAAATTCAAATCTTGAAAAAAATTATAAACGTTAAAAAAAAATTGTTTAGGGCTGAGTCTTGAATTTGAAATGTTCTCAAATCCTCGAATCTCTAATATCGTCAAGGATTCAAACACCTCTCTATCTATTTGACACGTATCTTCCATGTCCCAGGGCCTCTCTTCTGTGAACCGAGCAGTAATCCACAACGACGACTCTGGCGGAGAGACCAAATACAAGTTGTTTGTCGAGGGTGACAATCTCAGGGAGGTCATGGCCACCCCTGGAGTCAAGGGAACCAAGACTACTTCAAACAACACTTACGAGGTGTTCACCACGCTCGGAATAGAAGCCGCAAGGTATCTCACCTTCAAATGTCCCCTGTCTTATTCAGCGAGGTTAAATTCTTTGTCACCTACCTGTCGTCTAAAGGTGTACTGATTCAGTCTTATCAATTATTATAATTGCCATATTATTTTACAATTCTTGTCCACTATGTAGCATAAATCAGACTTTTTTTTTAACATTTCTATTCATTTGTCTCAGGTGTTAATGCATATTTTTAGATATCACGATTAATCAGCCTGATAATCTGTGCTTATGATTCATCACTATCCGCATCGGTACATCTCTAATATTGTTCCAAACCAGGGTTAGCCTTAACGGATAAATGCTCGACCCTAAAAACAAATGTTGCCTTTCTAAAGAATGAACAGGTAACTTTACATTCGAAGCCCAAGCCACTGTGGGTAAAGCCCAATGTGACCCAAAAATCATAAAATCTTATATTCTGTGAGCCAGCGGTTTTTATTGCAAGTGTGCTGGTTTTTCCTTCATATTCTCTTTTTATTGAAACTGATATATTGTGATTTTTAATCTCATCAATCTAATATGTATTTCTAGTTTATAACTGTTTTCGTAGTTCTGTGAGCTAATGTTACATTATGTCCAGAGCTACCATCATGACGGAGATCAAGCTGGTGATGGAGAACCACGGTATGAGTATTGACCGACGTCACCCCATGTTGGTGGCAGACCTAATGACGAGCCGTGGCGAGGTGCTCGGTATCACCAGACATGGACTCTCCAAGATGAAGGAGTCTGTGCTCAACCTCGCCTCGGTAGGTTCATCTTGTTCCTGGGACCTACTGATACGGTTAAATATCTGTTCATCCTCAACACCTTGTTCAAAACTGAGTATAGCTTGTGTTCCTATAACATGTCTAACAGCAAGTTGTAAGACCTTGATTGTTGTGTTTGTAGTTTGAGAAGACTGCTGACCATCTGTTTGATGCCGCGTATTTTGGCCAGAAGGACGCTATCACAGGAGTTAGTGAGTCCATCATCATGGGGATTCCCATGGCCATCGGAACTGGGATCTTCAAGCTGCTTCATAAATATCCTTTAATACCCTTGTAAAAAATCTTTAATCAAAGCACAGTGTGTGGTTTTAGTTGGATTAACATAGAATTTCTGGACCATTTGTTTACATCAACACTGAACTAACTTAATTCTAGGTCAGACACAACAACAAATCTTCTGGCCGTTAATTTATCACTTATAAAACATCTATACATCACCAATAATATTTGTTTGTTTGTTTGTAAGCGTTCAAACTTATGACCTAGTTAATTAGGTACACACACTACTGAACGCATGCTGTATATGTCTTTGGGAGCTTATTCTCCCAATCTATCCGTCTCGCAGTCCCAACTTATTGTAAGTGGCAGTTTAGGTGTGTGTTGGTTCGCTCGACTCTTGTCTGATAGGTCATGACCATTTTTCTTCCTGTGCACTCTTATCTGACACATTTTCTCATTTATTGCTTTATTCATGATTATTATATTGCATTGAACTGGTAACTCCATCTATTAGCTTCAATAGGAAGTATTCAGACTGGCTAAAAGTTCAGTGGTTCATTGATAGATGGCATTACGATAACTTATTACAATGCTGAACATTCAAGACTCCACGAGTGGAATTTGTTTCGGAGCTCTAATATTGCTTATTGATGGTTCAGAACCTATTATATATATATATATAGGATGAACTCAACAACCAGACCCCAGACCAGTAATTTAACACTTAGTTATTTAGTTACTATTTTGTTCCTCTTATTTTTTATAATTTTTCCAAGAGTCTGATTTTGATTCCAGATTCAGGATTCGACCCAACTCTAAAAAAAACTTATCTAGTTTCCTTCAATTGTGAAGTAGAAAGAGTGAATTTAACTTTCCTCCAAATCCTCTAGCTCTGATTATAAAAATAAAGTGATTGCTGAGTCATCCATTATCTGTGTTGTGTTCCAGGATAGACAAAGGTGGACGAACTGATAGGAAACTACTGGGTCACTTCGTTATGACAGTGGGACTTAACTAAACCCTTGTGGAAATTTCGCACATTAAACTTTCCCTCCGCGCCCC